>RCNN01000015.1:0-203564 GCA_003667245.1 Heterostelium multicystogenum | reverse complement strand
AGAGTCAAATCAATTCACACGAAGTCATTTTTATTTTGGGTTGGTGTCATTGGTGGCACCATGTATTTGGATATTGCTCACTATTTTCAGTATAATTTCATTACTTTAGTTTTAAGCTTTGGTTGGTTAGTTGTTGATTTCGTTTGTCTCGCACTGACAGGTGTAAATGTAATTGGATATATTAAATGTGCTAAAGGTATGGATAAAACAAATATATATCATGTAGGGATCGTTTAATAACCCCTTATATGGCTTGTTTTTTTAATAATTACACAGATGCACGTAAGAAAGTAAAGGGAATGGCACAGTCATATATTGTTTGGAAACCATTGTAAATCAAGCTATCAGCAGAGTTTTAAAGAAATCAAACATAACATATAGATATAACATTGCAAAACCCATCCAATCCACACTACATTATCGGAACAATCAATATTCAGTAGTCTCTATTTATATTATCAGGAACACATCAACAAGTATAACTTCAAATCGTACAACCATTTACAAATAATAATGTAATAGATCAAACTTTAATGAAATTAATTTAATTATCAATAACCCACTATTCATACAAGATGATAATGATTTTTATAATGTTCAATATTACTTAAGTTATATTTATTACAATGAGTGGATCGTAGCTAAAGTAGCCACAAACCAATTTTATATTACAGATATAAAAAAAGGAGGCAAATATTTATCAACTAAAATGGTGACAACTCATTATTTAATTTTGTTGTTGATTGATTATTTTTCATCTTCATTTAAGTAGATGAGAGGAGGAGTCAAAGAAGGAGGAGTGGGAGAGGAAGTAAGCTAGAAGGAAGTGGAGATAGTTGATTATTTATATTTAATTTGATATTGTATCGCATTGGATTTTTTCTTTTGTTGTTCTTTGGGTGATTGTAGTATTGGTCCATCTTCTGTAAAGACGGTTGTGGATTACTTGTCTTGAACGTGTTTCACCATAAATCCAGAAACCAAGCAACAAAACCTGAAAGAGACAATGAATGCTCTAATATTCCAAGATAGTGTTTGTCTGATTCTTGGGGCTATCAGTAAATGTAAGAGTAAGTACACAGATATTGGATATAGTTATGAACACTGATACATACACAAGTAGGTACCAGCGGCAACCAAAGCAGCGGTGACACCAGAATAAATAAGTCCTCCCTTTACACCTTCTCTAAGGAAGACTTGTCTACTTTCTTCCTCTTCTTTCGATCTTCTTTCAAAGTATTGCTTTTGTGATTCTCTCTTGATTGGAGCACCTGGTCCACTCAAGTCTTCGAATGGTTTCCTTAATATTATTATTATTGTTACCTGACATTCTATTTAATATATATATTATACAACAAAGTATATATATATCTATGATTTATTATTTAATTAATTAATTATTTAAAAAATTAATCTTGTGAATTGATATTTAATTGTGCTTGTTTAGCAGAATTCAGTTGTTATTAACAATTGATTTTATAGTTGTTGTTGCTGTTGTTGTTTTTGTTGAGTTGTTTCAAATTGATTTTAAATCAATTGGTTTAATAATGATGATCAAACTTAAAATTTATTAAAAATTAAAAAATGCAAGAACTTGACCTGGGTCAAAAAACTTGACAATCTTGAGACATAGAAAATACGTCATTTTTTCACCTGATTTATTGAATTGCTATTGTTTACCTTACATCGACTGACTTGAGTTTTTACCGAAATCAAACCGAAATCTAACTTTAGATCTGTATGTTGGTATTACTTGCATTACAGCAAAACTAAACATCATCAACGTCATTCAAATTCAATGGTTATTAATAATTATTATTAAAGATCTAATTAATATTATTTATTAATATTAGAGTTTGACAACTAGATTGATGTAAAATTAATAATAAGCACATAACCAACCTACTATTCGACTATCTTTGAAACAGTATTGGCAACTACCATTTTAAAGTATCTGGGAAATATTTTTTGATTAAAGATTGATAGTATGGTTTAAGCTTTTCAACATTGACAGGCTCTGCATCCTTGGAATAAAGATCAAACTAGATTGATTGTCGAAAGTTAGCATGTGATCTATTCGATGATTGTCAACTTTAATTTACCATATTAAACTTCCTAACCCATTCTAGCATTTCTTCATCCTGTTCATTTGTAATTTGTTTGTATTGGTTATGTTTATGCCATGGGTAGAAAGAGTGGAATCTAATCATGTATAGTGCTTGCTTTGGAAGGGTAGAGTTATTACCGATGCAAACCTGGTAGAAATACTCGTCGTGTCCCCAACTCATGATTACATTTTCTAGTCCGCAGTTTCTCTTGTAGATACCGCACTCTGTATTGTAGTGGCTGTTGTGATAGTCTGGATTGTCCTTGAAGAAGTCATAGAATATATTGCTCTCGTCAAATCTGACTCCAAGTGGGAAAGTATCACCTACGACTGCCCACTGTGGCTCATTGAAGCGAGGGCTCAAAAAGTATCTTTCCAAGATCATGAATGAAACCTGTCAAATGGAACCAATCGTACTCCTCACCTGGAAACACTTTTCGAATGGCCTCACCAGTTTGGAGCAGATGGTTGATCTGTGGGATATCAGAGTCAGGATCAGACTCATCTACTATGGTATTGAGAAGCTCGGCAGCCTCCCAAATTGACATTGTGATTCCAGTTGATAATGAACGATATTGCTCCAACTTTGACTTGGCATACTCATAGGTTTGTTTCGTGTGACTGTTTCGATAGGCTCTCTGGAAACAGTGTCCTGGACATGGCTATTTTCATAATTTCTAAATGTTTCAACTTCCTTTGTTGGTTCAAACTGTAGTTTTGTGTGACTTAAATTGTCAACAACAGGATCTGAACTAATCATGTTTATTTCTATTTTTTAATAAATATAATTATATATCTAAAAAGTAATATATGTATTATGAATGTTTATGAATGAAAATATGATTGAATTGTATTTATTAAATTGTTTGAATTGTAATTATTTGTAGTATTGCTTTTATCTGTATAAACAGATTGTAGTAATTATTGCTGGAGCAAGTAGTGTTTTAGAATATGGTGTAATTGTGTGGTATCGGTATATGTATATTTATATATAAATATTGGCTTGATTGGTACACCAAGTGATGATGATCAAAATAAATCAAATGGAACTACTTTGATAGCTTATATGTCATTCAATTTGAAATACGAATAGTATAAATTAAATTTAACCCTTTCTTTTGGTTTGATTAATTATTATGATAGTGATTGGGGGGTATTTAGTGATAGATTGCAGTAATGATTGAGTGGCGTAGCTATCGAACAATTGATTAGGTTTATCTTTGTTGTTTGTTTGTTTATTTGGTATTATTACAATGGTCGGTTTGCTCAACAACAACAACCAAAGAGTAACTAGTAAAAATTGAATTGTAAACTATCAAATAGTTTAGAAAATATTATTAATATTATATCGCTCTCCTATCCTGGTGGAGTGCACAATGGGGTGAAAGTTAATTAAAGAGTTGTGTGGGTGTGGGTGGGTGAGGTTTGTAAATGTTGGAAGTTGTTTGTTGTTGGTTTATTTTTTATTTATTGTTTTTTTTGTTTTATTTTTTGAATTATTATTATGTGTAAGTCTTATAAAGTTGTTATAATTATTTATATAATAAGATAGACTAGTACATATGTTGAACCTTAGAGGCCGAATGAAAAGAGTAAATTTATTCTTTGAACCTTCGGTATCGTTTCTTGAGTTCATCTGTCAAAGATCCATTTTAGGAAAAATAAGAGAGTGACCGACGAGTCCGAAATTTAAAATTTTATTTGATATTTTTGATTTGGACCTCAACAAAGTCCGAATTATTTAATAGTAGACTAACACCTTTAAGATCACAAACTTATCAAAGCCTTTTCGATATGAGGTTGTTATTCTGGATAAATACATAAGAGTAATACTATTTCTTTTAGAATTTGATCAATATTTAATATTAGATATATTTATTAAAATGAAAGTAGAAATTCATTGTTTAGGAATTAAAAAAAGATTAATATTCCATCTTGGAATCTCATTTTTTACTTTAATGATTAAACGTATATCTATCCTGTCAAACTTACTTTGACTTAATAGATTGGTTTTTTGTATCCACCCAATAAGTAGAGTGAAGCTCTACTTCTAATTCTTAGTTGATGCAAGAAAATAAAATATCACTTACAAATACAGAGGCCAGGTTATTAGATACCTCAATCACATTCAAATGAGGTTAATTTATACTAATAAATGATCAAATACTTCTTTTAAAACTTAATATGTTTACTAACAAAGGAAGTAGAAGTACTAAAAGAGTCGATGACATACCAAGTCATCTTACATCGAAGTAAAACAAAACACAACACTAGATATTTTCATCATCACCACCTAATTTATTTTGCAATAACACAGCAAATCCAAAATTCACTACACACACCAATCATCATCCCATCAATCAGGTTATATTAACAACAATAACGTTGTGAAAAGTAATATCTCACCAGAAGGATAATGATAAAACTAATTACTATCAGGTTCTCTGTTGTACTAAATAATGTATCTATATTTGAATATTATTGTAATGATCGAGTATTATACTATTGTATTGGGATGTTATAAATCAATTCTGAGCGGTATCAGTATTTGAATAAATAAATCAAATTTAATAGATTTCAAATCAAAATTAGTGATGATATTAATATAATAACAAATCAATACTAATTAAATAGAAATTATTGAATTCTATCTATTTATATATTATTGTTTTGATATCGGTTGGCTCCTTAACAATCACTTAATCAACTCAAAGACAACAACCAACTAACAATCCAAAATAAAAGAACAGCATAAGGAACAATTAATTAAATATTACTAAACAACTAATTAAAACATCAACCATATCATAACACATCCAAGAAATTAAAAATTTATCATTACAAAAGTGTGGATTTAAATTAATGGTAAAATCAAGTAATAGTGTATTTTAAAAATCAACAATAGTAATAATCTAAAATCATTTAATAATAATATTATTACTAATAATAATAATAATAATAGTACTGACTACTATAATTATTTTGATTTGCTTCAAATCTAAAACAATCCAATTCATTTATTAATAATAGAAGAAATTACCAACCAAAAGACGGGATCAACAAGCTCTCTCATATAATAAATTAATTATTTAGAAACCTTATTTATTTAAATCATCTCTTATATTTATATTACTTGAAGAAGCTTCCATTCAATAATAATAATAATAATAATAAGTTATAATAATATTTATTTCGTATTTCCCAATTATAAATAAATAGTGAACTGTGCTTGGTAACTAGTTAAACACTTTAGGTAAATATTAACATTCATCCATCTCAGTCAATCAACCAACCGTCAAGTCACCTCCTAGGATTATTGTTGCATCCCCATCGATCTTCATCATCAAATTCAAAGCATAGACCTTCACTTACCTTCATCTTCACCTCCAACCAACTCATTTTTGAGCAAAAATAGATTTTTATCTTATCTGTATGGTATCAATTGATAAGATGTAGGCAAGAGATATAATAATTGTTTAATTTGCTTCCACAAAAACAAAAACAAGTCACCAAAACAGTGATCAGATTGCAGGATATACATATATGTGTGTGTGTATGTGTGTGTTGTTTGATTGTTTAGTTTGTTCTTTGAATCTCAGCAGACCAAATAACGCACTTATTGATTGAGGTTGCCACAGTTTGTTTATTAATCGGTCGACAGCACAAATACAAAAAAATAAAATATAAAAAAAACCCAAAAATAACAACAACATTCTTGCAGCAAATAAGATTTAAAAAGAAATTATTATTAAATCAAAAAAAACCACTTTAAAAAAACATTTGACAAAAATTAACCGTTCATTCGTGTTAGAAAAAAAAAAACAATTTCAGCAACAATTAATTTTTTTTTTTTTTTGTAATCAAGTTTGTCCATCAATCAAATCAAACAAATAATAATAATAATACATAATAATAATAATAATAAGATAATACTAAAATAATAAGATTTATCCAATCAAAATAAATTATTTAAAATTAATTGATACTCTTTTTCTTTAATATTATAATTATCATCAACATCTAATTTTTATTATTATTATTAGTTATTGTTATTGTAGTTGTTTTTTTCATTTAATTTATTTATTATTGTATATTAGTAGTTTACAAACAACAAAACAGTTTTAATTATAATAACCCAAACCAACACGCCTCCCTTTCTTCCTCACTTAATAGTTAAATTATAGTAGATAGATAGATAGATTATTTGATCAAACACTAACAATCAATAACTATTATTTTATCATTATTAACTTTAACTTTCATTTCTTATTTTGTAATACTATAAACAAACAACCTAAAAAAACTAAACAAATAGAATCAAGATTTTTAAAATATTTTTAAAAATTCCAAACCAAAGAAAACTAGCTTGAAAAACTGTAAGATTGACTATGTTTGGTTTGCCTGTAGTGCGCAAAATTAATTTTATTCAACAGCCAAAAACTAACAAATACAACCCACAATTAATAGCACAGATAAATAGATAGATAGATTTGGTTAGATTTGATCAGCAGCAGATTGACTATCTAGATAAGTTAGATCACACAGGTGTAAATTTAGTAAAACAAACCAAAACAATCAAAAACATCCAACCACGTGATTTCATTATCAATAAATCAAATAGTAATAATAATTAAAGTTTGAAGAGAAAAGAAACATGGGTAAAACTCATAGCAAAGAGAAGAGAGGAGGATCGACAAAACACAAAGTCGCCAAAGCAAGGCGGAAAGCAAAGCGTGGAAGTGTAAAGAACCCAGAGAATAACCCCGCTACCGACAAGAACAGCAACGGTTCAATCGAAGCAACCAACGCTAGCATCGATGTGTTGAGTGCTACCACTGTCGAATCGCAACAACAGTCGTCAGCAACTTCACCAGAACAACAACAGCAAAATAACAGTAACACACCAAAGCAGCCTTCCTCCCCAACACTCTCACCAGACGCAACTATTAATAACACCGACAACAAGGAGAATGGCGCAAATCATGTCGACTCTTCCACACCTGATTCGCCATCGACTGCTGGCGAGGACGATGAGGGTCCCGAAGAGATCATCTTCTCCAAGAATAAAACAAACCGTAACCAAAGACGACTTTGAGTTACTCACTGTAATTGGTAAAGGAAGCTTCGGAAAAGTAATGCAGGTCAGAAAGAAGGACGACCAAAAGAATCTACGCCATGAAAGTTCTGCGCAAGGACGCAATCATCGCCAGAAAACAGGTCAACCACACAAAATCCGAAAAGTCCATTCTCCAATGCATCTCACATCCATTCATTGTAAACTTACATTTTGCATTCCAAGTATGTATAGCTTTAGCTTCATTAACAGCAATTGGGCATCAATTAAACTAATGCACCATTTCTTTCACTCCAGACCAGAGACAAGCTCTATATGATTTTAGATTTTGTGAATGGAGGAGAGTTGTTCTTCCATCTCAAGAGAGAAGGTAGATTCTCTGAGCCCAGAGTCAAGCTTTATGCTGCCGAGATTGTATCTGCACTTGCACATTGGCATAATCAGGAGATTGTATATCGTGATTTGAAGCCAGAGAATATTTCTACTGGATTCGGACGGTCACATTTGTATAACAGATTTTTGGTTTATCCAAGAAGATTGAAACCACCGACGTACCTTTACCATTCTGCGGAACCCAGAGTATCTTGCACCCCGAAGTTCTTAATGGTCATGGACACGGTTGTGCAGTCGATTGGTGGAGTTTAGGTACATTGCTATTGAAATGTTAACTGGTTTAGTATGTATAAGGACAACAGCAAGCAACAGCAATCGCACAGATAAAAAGCAACACTTATTAACACCGATCATTACCTATTTTAGCCACCATTCTATTCACAAAATGTTAGTATGATGTACCAGAAGATCCTCAATGGAGAACTCAAGATTCCAAGCTATATTTCACCAGAGGCAAAGTCATTGCTTGAAGGATTGTTGACTAGGAGGTCGATAAGAGATTGGGCTCCAAGGTGGTAACGAAGTGAAGAATCATCCATGGTTCAAGAATATCGACTGGGACAAATTGGACAGAAAGGAATAGAAGTACACTTCAAACCAAAGGTAAAGGTCTGGAACCGACATCAGCCAGATCGATCCATCTTCACTCAAGAGAGACCACTCGACAGTGTAGTCGAAACTACTACTCTCTCCGATGCCGTTAGCAAAGATAATAGTTTCGAAGGATTCACCTACGTTGCCGATTCTGTATTAAAAGATTAAATAATAATAATAATAATTATAATAACAACAGCAAACACAATCATAGACCAATTAAACATATATATATATTTACAGTACCTTCAAACAACCTATCCTATCTATTTTCCACTCTTATCCCTACTGCCAATCACAACCAATTTTAAATTTTTTGTAGAAACTAACAAACAATCAATCAAATCAATCGTAAAAACAACAAGGCACCAACAAACAAACTAAATTATATAAACTTCACCTTAAAGTTCTTTGAATTCCTATGTGTCAATTTAAGCGTTTATTTTTTAATATGTCAAACTGAGTTGTAAATTTTAAAACTGAACATTTTTCAATGAAAATAATAAGATATAGCAATGTGTACATCTTGAAGCACATTTAACATCAACTCGTTGGTTTATTCTTTGGATTCTAAAACCTTAAAATTAGTGGTGTTATCAATGTTGTAACTCATAGCTATTGGTTTTAATCTAAATTAATTCCTCCTCTCTTTTGGAAATTAGAAAATTACAACTTTAGTAGAACCAATTCAATGGTTCATTTTCCAAAAGTTGGAATATCCAGTCAACCCTATCGGCTACATCAGTATTGAGGAAACCATCAATATACATACTTGTAAAAAGGCACTGTTTGGTGTTGTTGATGAACCATGTCATCATCAGCATCTTAACCAATTGCTTCCGCATAACCCAATAAAATTGGTAAAGATAGATGGCAGTTCGTGATCATACTCCTGTTGGCACCAACTGATTCTTTATCTTACTAATCATTTATTCATTCGCCTATCATTCAGGTAATTGAATTCATCATCTATCACTCATGAACTATTCTTGCACTTTGCCAAGATTATTTGTGTAACTCATTGAGCTCAACTTATAATTCTATTCTTAGTGATAGTTTTGATAAAGGTGTGAATCAAAATGAGGTTGTGTGATCCACCACAAATGTAAAATGATGGAGTGATGGTATCCTCTGGTCTTATGATGGCTGTATTGTAACTTGTGTGAGTGATAAATAGGATGACACTTCAAACAAGTTCTTATTTGATAGCAAATTCCTTTAAACAATTAAACACCCCACATCTATCTGCAGAGGTTTTTGCCCTTTTTGAAATTTGATGATTTAATTTATACATCTTGTGGATTTGATGTGATGATCATTTTTAAGTGATAATTCTTCCAAAAACAAACTACAAACCAAATCAAATAATCACAAATAAACACACACATCACACACCACAATTCATCTAAAACACACCCACACATTTAATTTAATCATTAGCCAACCATTACACACAAATACTATTACAACCACGCCCACATGCAAAATTAGAGCTCTAAGCTCCATGCTTTAAAAAATAACCACACCACGAATTCGACAAATATAATTAGTTAGTGTGTTGATGATGTAGATCCTTCCAGTTAGTTGACTTTTGATTAAGTGAAAGAAATAATGCTCCCTCATCAAAATCCAATTAGTACTAATCTTTTGATATTTGATCAGGTGCCGCTGAGAACAGAGTTGGATCTGAAATAGAATTGTGCAATACTCTAACAATAACACTGTTGAGCAAAGCTGATTATTGAGATATGGCATGCTTGCTCTATTGGAGGTTGCTCAGATGTCAAAAGCATTCAGAATCATATTCGACTACAATGATTATGATATTACATTGGTAGGAGGGTAGTCTTTGTAATAAAGCCAATATCAACCCCCGATTTTTGTGATATATTCTATTATATAACAAATTAACATTTTTAAATTATATTTTTTAATATAATTTTAGAAGTGGCAAGGAAGAGCAAATAAGGATCCTCTCTCAACTTTCCTCATCTAACACATTCATTTAAAGACTCCTTGCAATTCCTTCATCATCCATTAAACACACTTCAACAACAATAACAACAACAATACTATATTATCCTACTCTATAATATCTCTTTGATAAATCAACCGATTTCTAGATATACATCAATCCATCTTCTTCTTTAAAATACTTTATTTATTATCTTATCTTTTGCTTGGTTTCATCATCAAAGCTGTTCCTATCTATCCCCTTAAATCATATTAAATCATTACTTACATACATAAACCCTCAATATCAATCAAGTTGAAAGTTATTTATACATTTATTTATTATTTGAAAATCAATATTCCATTCATATATTTTCTGAAATACCTGTATATCTATATCCTGCTGTTACTTCTACAATCTACTGTAAATACCAAATATATATCACATAAGGAAACTTTTAAATACAAATTAATTTAGATGTAAGTGCGCTCTAAATCTATTCCTCTATTCACTTAACAATGTTTGATCCACCAACTTCATGTGTGTCCACCTGATCCATATTATTCCAAAAATGTCAACCCCATTTTATCCACTAACAACTTGAACTATCATTGCAATCATACTATGACTAAAAACTTTAAAGAACACTTTATCCCCAATACCAAATAAACCATGATATTGGGTTCTTCAATAACAATATTATTATATTCATCATCAGTTAACAAGGTTCCTTTTATAATGTGTATACAATTTTATATCAACTCACAAATAGAAGTCCATTTACACATTGATATGGAAATATATTCTAAATATAATTGATTGATGGTTCATTTTGTAATGATACGAAATTATCCCTTGATTTGACCATCAGACTATCTCTCACAAAATGATAGTCTGATTGACAATTTTATTACTCTATAATTCTCTTATCACAGTAACCCTCTTTTATGTTGTAAATATTGATTTCCATCATCAAACATAATAATAACAAGGAATAAAAAAGAAATAACACTCTTTTATTCATATTTTTATCACAAATCTTCTCAATCAAATGAGATTGAAATCAGTTTAAAAACAACAATAACAACATCAATCCTACCTCATCATTCATCCTTGGATACTTCATTTTTCTACATTATTATGACCACTCACTTGAAACAACAATAGTAAATTGAAACTAATATCCATCACTAAATGAAAAACCTCCACTCCAAACCAAAAATCAAATCAATCTTTTTACTTCCACACCTTCTTATTTACATATCATTAAGTACGGCTTCTTTTTAAAGCGTGTACGTGTGTGAGTGTGAGTGAGTGAGTGGTGATGGTGGTGTTTAATTGAGTGTGATTCCATGTAATAACTCCTCCATATGGATTCATGTTATTATTATTATTATTATCAATTATATTAATATACTGAGGGGTGGTTACTGTTCAACATAAGATATTAATAATTATCAATCAATCAATCAATCAATGCATACCATATGATTAAAACTCACTTCAACGACTGACCCACACCAAAACAAAATCGTATCAACATTTTAGTCTCCATATGATACCAATATACATACATATCAGTATCAAGGATGATTGTTTTGTTGTGATGCTGCTTCTGTGAGGAATGGCAATATCACTATGCTTTCAATTATGCTATTTACAATTTATTTTAAAGAAAGCAAAAGCTACCACGCTATCCATCAACAGCAAAAACAACATAGATAGATGGTTGATCGATATCATCAATACATCCATCTAATGATACAAGCAAATTATAACAACTTAACATAATATTAATATTATTATCACAACATCGCTCAAATAATATTGAATTGTGTCCTTAAATAATATGTTCCTATTTTTAATTGGAATCCATAAACAACAATTTTATTCAACCTAATCAATAAATTAATAATTATAATTATTATTATTTCCATTTAATATAAATATAAAATAATTATAAAGCTATTTGAATTACAACATCCATTAGTTATAAATATAATTCTAATTGACTAAAGATTTCTAACATTACTCTTTCCATTAAGATCAATGGAAACACCTGAATCCACTCTAAGTGATCATTCATCACAAATGAAAAACTCAGAAGTTAGCTCAAAACTCCAGCTCAAGTAACAAAGACACAAAGTCTATGTTAATTAAAAATACTTATAGACTCATTCTTTTATTTTAAGATTTCACTGTAAGTCAATATTATTTTGGACTGCTATAATTCTACTACTTACTTATGATTTAATCCTTTGTAGATGGTTCTTTGGAAATAGTGTAGTAATGAGTTCTGTTCAATCTATAATTATCCCAACACAGGTAACATTAATGACTCCACCAGCAAATAAAGAGTATTGGAATGGAATAATTCCAGTTGCTGGTACACTTTTGAACCTTATTATGTTGGTGGTAGTTGGATATGTCAGTGATGAACTCTCAACTAGATTTGGAAAAAGAAGACCATTCCTACTGGTAAGCTATTGCCATACTATTATTTATAAACCGTTTATAATTAATTGTGATTGTAATTTAGATTGGAAGTGTTATTATGATAATTTTCATGTGTGTAATGGCAACTTTTAATGAAATTGGATTGCTTACAAACTACCACAATCACCGCAACACTATTGGAAGATATATTGGAGCGTTGGTTGGATTCTATTTTGGTCAAGGAATTGCAGCAGGAGCGTTCTCAGGTATCATTCCAGATATTGTCCCACACGAAAAGCACGGTATTGCATCTGGATGGCTTGGTGTCACTTGGTCTGTGGGAACACTTGCTGGTACTCTTATTACTGGAAGAGTTTTGCAGGACGATATGTATTTCCAAAAAACCATGGGTCATGTTTTGGAATCTTAATCGCCATTTTCGGATTTACCTCACTAAGCTCGGTTATTTTACTCTGGGAAGACACACAAAAAACAACTTCATACAAAGGTAGCATCAAGAAGTTCGCACTCTCTCTTTACCTTCCAGTCGATACCTACTATGACTTCTACTGGGTACTCCTAACTCGTTTCTTTTAATACCATGGGTGTCTCCACCATTCTTATATACTTCCTTTTCTTCATGCAAACCATTTTGTACAGACTTGACCCATTGGACTTCTCAAAGGTATATTCGGTCTTTATTGTACTCTCAGTACCAGCATCGATTATTGGAGGTTATCTCGCAGACTTCTTCAACACTAAGAACTTGGTTTACATTGCGTCGGCGATTCAAACCATCGCTGTTGCACTGTTTATAGCAATTGCCCAGGCAGACTTGGACGACCCAAACAACTCGAGATGGAAAGGTACCTTTTGTACTGCTTGCACTCTTTGGTATTGGATATGGTTTCTACCAATGTGTAGATTGGGCTCTTGCACTCCGTGTTCTTCCACAACGTAATATTGGTAAAGATATGGGTATCTGGCATATCGCCTTCAATTTGCCATCAGTCATTGCCCCACCAATCGTCAGTGCTATCTTTAGATATCAAATCAGTGATGTTGCACAACCTCCATTATCAGAACTACCAAAGATGTTACGCTATTGTTTTTGGTTTAGCTGCTTTCTACTTCCTTCTAGCGACAGTATTTATATTCCCACTCACAGTCCACGCAGAACCACCCAAAGCACCAAAGCATATTCAAGATGAAGAATCGGCCGACAAGGCTACCAATATGAATACCTTCAATGATTCAACTGCAACCATTGAAACCAATTAAATGTACATAGTACTTATATATTAATATAATTATAATAATAATAATACATACATACACACTCAAACTCTGGATTATCAACATTGTTTTTAAGTAAATATTTAATCGACAAAAACTATTCGACCAACAATATACATATAAATAAAATAGAAATATGTCGTACTTGAAGCGTCATAATTTCTTTAAGATACTCATGTCCTTATCTTGTTTATTCATAATCTATGATAATCATACACTTGAACATAGGTTCTTTGTTACTTAAATAAAATCAATCCTATCGCATTTTGTAAATAATGCGCTGCACTAATTCAATCAAGAGCCCTATAGATTGATTCGCCAGCTGTATATGAATAATATCCAAACTCTACAATAAATTGAAAACCCTGATACTAGGTAGTTCACTTGTTATAACAATTCCGGTATTGTATAATTACCTTTATTTAGTAGAACAACTCTCTAGTTGTTGTCATCTATTCTGTTCTTCCAATGCATTCACTCATACACCTTCATCACCTTGCAGATAGTTCACTTTATAGTTTTATTTTTTTTGGTGATTTCGTTTCTATGTAAACCGAAGTTCTATTATTTTATAAATTTTTGTTTTTTTTAATAAAATTTGAAAAATTCAGAGAGTGTGGGTGTCGAGTGCTGTGGATACTGGATGTGTGTTGGATAAAGGATTGCTCTATAGAATTTTGACTTCCTTTCGCTTGACAGATATATAGATCAAAATGGTGTGTATCTATGATACATCTTCTACTCTTTAGCATGATACAATAGTGTTTAGGTGCTCACAATGTACATATATACAGTGGTGGATAGGATTGATTGATGATAAAGAGTAGAAGATAGGAATGGTTAGGTTATCACATTTTCTAACATGATATTCAATAGGGACGTGTTAGAACCAAGACCGTAAAGAGAGCCTCAAAGATCCTCATTGAAAAGTACTACCCAAGACTTACCAATGATTTCGATACCAACAAAGCGTACCTGCGATGAGGTTGCTCAAATTCCATCAAAGAGATTGAGAAACAAGATTGCCGGTTTTCGTCACTCACTTGATGAGACGTATCGAGAGAGGTCCAGTCCGTGGTATCTCTTACAAATTACAAGAAGAAGAGAGAGAGAGACGTGACAACTACGTCCCATCTACCTCTGCCATCAAGACTGAGAAGATCCATATCGACGAAGATGTCCATGAGATGCTCAAGTCTACTCTTGGTAACTTCTCCTCCATGACCCGTATGTATCAATTCTACAAAACTAAATGAATTTTCCTAACATCATCTACCACCACTACTCTTATAGAAATTGTTGTTGATCACTCCAACACTCACAGCAACAAGAAGCACCACAGCAACGTTTAAGAAGAGATCCAACAAATAAATGTAGCCCTTTTTACAAAATAATAAAGTTGCTTGTTTTTAATAAGTCACTGATCTATCTAAATAAAGTCATTCAAAAACAAAATCAGTCCTATTTTATTGAATTGTCACGCACAACCACGAAACTAAAGGAATTGATTAAGATATCAAAATTTTGTTTGTTTCAAAGGAAGAAACTATTGAAACTATTACAACAAATAGGACCAAAAATAGTTTAGTTGATTCACCAACATGCTAGAAAACGAAAGGATATATGAGAGAATGTTTATATTTCTATCCATAAATATAAATTATCCATGCTACTTCTTATATATGAATTTAAAGACTAAGCTATGTGACTCTGAATTAGTGATATTTTCAACAGGACATTTACTATGGTGGTTGTCTTCCCAAATTCCACTACTCAAATGAATGACTAAACTTGTTTTTCGTTTTTTAAAAAAATAGTTTTTCCCACACAATCATAAATAAATAAATTGATCGATCATTGCGATTTTGATTCAGCTTACAAAGTGATATTACTTTTCAGAAGTGTTAGTTTCGTTAGTAAGTTATAAGATATAGATAGACGGAAGACATGTCGGGAGCAGCAGGTAAAGCAATTGGTGCATCATTCGAAAAGTTGTTGAGAAAGAAGACATTCAGACACATTCCACATGGTTTGTTGAAGCAATATCCAGAGTATGTTTGTCGAAGCACTCCCAGACTATTTTAGTACAACAGTTACCAGTTGTACCAGCTGGTTTGGTAAAGATTACATTACACAAGAGTCCAACCAATGGCAACCCAGCTGTCAGAGGAACACTCGCAGCATTGGGCTTGGATAAGCGTTATAGATCAATTGTACAGAAGAATACTCCACAAATTAGAGGAATGATACATAAAGTAATTATGACAGACAATCACTCACAAACATCTTACAATTCATTTACTTATTAATAATTGCAATCGCAATGTTATGTTTATAGGTTAGAACACATGTTTCAGTTGAAGAAGTACCATTACATAAAACAGCACAACCCAACCTAAATAAATAGAGAAAACAATATATTAGATAAAAGATAAACTACAAAGAGTATAGTCGATATAAACAGTTTATTTGTCAATATCTAGGTTTTGGTTAGCTTTTGGTGAAGTATTGTTACTACTGTTGTTGCTACTGTTACTTGTGCTATTGTTAGTTGGTAAAATCGCTATTGTTGGAGAAACAGAAACATTAGATGGTAGCGGATTCATTGCAGTATGGGCAGGTGTTTGGTTATTAGTTTGTCTTTCAATTGACATATCGATTAATGATGAATATGGGAGTGTTTTAACAACATTGGATGAAGGTGGTGATTGACCAAGCATTCGACCTTGTCCTGTGAAATTTTGACTGCTTCTACTTCCAGTGGCTGGTCCTCCACTGCTAATGCTGGATACAAATCTACTGTACCAACTAGAGACTGATGTTGGGTTGGAGCTACTTGTGTTGTAAAGTGATGATGTAGTTCCATAGCTAGGGTTTGTAATATATCCATTAAACGATGTAATCTGACTCATTGCATCTGAAAGTTCAATCTTGAGTAGTGTTGCGTTTGAGGGTATCAGAGGATCTAGAAGACCAATGGAATCTGCGGAACAAAAATGAGTAAATAGTTCTATGAATAGGGCTCGAATATTAACATACACAAGAATCCGATGATTATCCCACTGAGATGGCCTATGAAGGATACATTTGGTAAAATAAATTGAGCTATAAATAGAGTTGCCCATGGATATAGCTTTAATGGTATCTTAAATGATCCAAATAAACTAGTTTGTGATATCGATGATTAGTAGTAGCTTATGAGTTCCGAGAAATCTGAAGAGTCTCTCACTTACGTTGTGCTATAGTCGCTGCCGTAGCATTGTATCTCAAGTAGTGCGAATATCACACCTGACAACCCAACCGAGCATGAGTATATCGATTGGTAGTAGTTGAATGGCGGGTACATTATAAAGTATGCCAAAACAAACGATATCAGTGATCCCAAAACAGTGAAGAGTAGTATCAAATAAAAGTGAAGTAGAGTTCCAAACTTGTTTGATTCCAACGATTTTTAGCTGAATGAAACTTGACATGTTGAATAAGATTATGAAGTACGCCAGAGTGTGCAAAGGCATACGTCAGCAATGTGTAGACTTTAAAGTAAAACAATCATAATTAATTAATGAGCTGCCAACGCTGCGATTGATCACGACCGACCAATCACTCAACAAAGATTTTCACATACATCGACTAAAGCGAAGTTCTAGTAGATTCATTTGGTGTTGCACATACAGAGTAAAGCGAGATTTGCCCAGAGGATTCCAATAAAAACACGGTCATGCATAGAAAAAAGTAGAATCTAGTTGACAATGGGATGGATCTCAACCAGTGCTGAACTTTCTCTACAATCGACATATCTTCATAAATAGTATTATAGGTATAGTATAGTAGTGATGGAAATGGTAATATTAAATGCAAATCAGAGCGAAATGATTAATTTAAACACCTGACTTGAGTGTGAGTCATCAAAAAACACAAAATCTGGTCAGTGTATGCCTCATAACTTAATTATTGATTTCTGAGAAACCACCAAAATAAATAATTGCTACTTCCAATACATCAACACGATCAAATCACTGTTAAATGGCTGATGACTCATGTTGGATTTTGATATCTAGTTGCTTTATTAACTTTATTTATCTTCTCTTATCCACCCATCATCATTCTGAATGCTTTAGAAGAAAGATTCTCTTCTTCTGAAGTACGAATGAGTTTATCTAAATTAGAATGATGTATAATTCCAGATTCGTGAAGACCTTGTGAATTGGTTCCAAATAATAAGTAGTATTCCAGAGTGAGTCTTCTTATGTCGTATTGTACAAAGTCCAACACAATCTCTATTGATGTGATATTGGGAGGCAACGACTGAATCGAGTTCTTTTTGTAGAATGACTTGGTGGTGCAAACTGACCTTACAGATTCAGGTATAATTCCTTCTTTAATACGTCGGCTATACATAAAGAAATTAATGGTTTCCAATGAGTTTGGTAGTGAGCCAGCGACCAGCTTTTGATTATAGACCTGACTGAATCGGATGTATTTAACGGTATTTGGAATTGAGTTCGGAGCCAGTGGTTGGTCGTAGCTTGTGCCAAGGTCGAGATACTCGAGTCCATCGGGGAGTATTACATCTTCGCCAATGGTTCCACTATCGTAGTTGGAGGGAATAACAAATTTCTTGAGTGTTGGCGGCAGTTTTGGGAGCTGTTTCTTGTTGTGAATATCCAGCATGTAGATTCTCTCGATTTTGTCAAGCTGTGAAAAAGCATCCCAATTCAATCGTGACCTCACCAAATAGTTTCAGTTGTTTGAGATGCCTTGGGAGCATTTCCTTGGTTATGGTTATGTCATTTACATAGAGACTGAGTCGTTCCAAACTTTCAGGGAAATCGTTGGCACTGAAAAGAGGTCGGTTGTCTCTTTGTGCAGCATCGACATCATCTGCATTGATAAAGTAAGCAATCTTATTGATATTGTTTGCTTTTTCTAAAGTATTTGATTAGATTCGGTCTTATCTTGAGCTTGTACAGGCTGCTTGGCAATGATGCATCATGGTTATCATCAATGTCGAATTCAATGTTGGATGAGTGGCATTCCAGTACCTTAAGATTCGGAGCTAGTTTGATAGGTCGAGCTGATTTCATTGCTGGATCTTCAATACCAAAGAATGTTAGTGACTTGTAGCTCTCCAAGTTGATTGCTTGATCACTGGTATCGCTGACCATGAGTGATTCCAACGACTCAGGCATGATCCTCAATTCCTGGCCACACGTTCTGAGCAGCTTGATATTCTCTGGCAGTCTATCAATTTCAAATCTCAAGTCTTTACTACATCTAATGAATTCGATTGACTCGACATTTGACTTTGACAACCTATCTTTGAAAGCTTGGTCAATGATCTTATTTGAAAGCCTCTTAAAATAGACCGCACCAACCATATCGGTCAACTCAACATCATCTAAATTCTGATTAACTTCAGTCATCATATGAATTCAACAAGTCAATTAGTAGCTATTATTGATACCAAAGCAGAATTTTCTTTCAAGACAAAAGAGAGAGAAGAGAGAGATGGTACCTACCATCATTGTAAACTTCAAGTTGATAAAGTATCTTGTCGGTTAGATCTATTGCGTTGGCAAAGGCTTGCTTGTATGATGCCAAATGGAACGACTTTAAACATGGGTTTATTTCATTTGATTGTTGATTATCTTGCTGGTTTTGCTGAGTTGATTTAACTTTGCTGAATGTAAAGTAGCTATTTCTTTCGTTGTACCATCTTTTACAAGTAAAACTTAGACATAATCTGTCTAGCTGATTATCAAGATGATTCAATATCTTTGATAAGATATCCAATGGTATATTTACGAATACATTGCTATTATCACCTGATATAGTAGTCATTTTTAGATGATGTTATTGCAGTGTGTAGAACCACGAACTTGCAAATAAAATCATTTCACTTGTGTCATGCCACAAAAACAGTAATTTATTTAAGAGAATCTTGTAGAAGAGAATTACTATCCTTTTGTGACAAGAGAATCACAGTATATCAGTGTAGGTTCGTTAACAGGTTGATTGATAGGATATGTCAATGGATCAGATCTAATGGATAGATTTGTTTTTTTTTGGCAGTCTCTCAAAGACGACAATATTGATATCAACTGAGAATGACAACACTTGAACTGTATCAATATCTTGAAAAGAAGAGCACAGTTTGAAGAGGGAGCTTCTCAATCTGACAAAAATACGTTGCGAAATGTAGGAAATGATTTATTATAGATTCAAGGAATTATATAGCTCATTTAGAATTGCCATTTAATAATCTTCCAAATGCATGAGAGATTTTTCTGATTGATGGATGATTGCTGACAACAAATTTTTTTTATAGTGACCAAATAATAGGTAGAAACCATTGCCTAGATTCCTAATTTTACAATGTTCCAATAGGTAATTCTTTTTGTACCACTTAGAATCCGACTCGACCATAATCTCTGAGACTGTTTCGGGAACAGACGGAATGCATTGACAAGATTTGAACATAGATATATTTTTGACAGATTGAGGAATAAGGCCATCCACTAGGTTTCGTTCTGTAAAATAGTTTGAAAAGTGGATTGTTTCGATACCATCAGGAAAATCGCCAGCTTGAAAATTTGTCTTGACGTCAATGGGAAGAATTATCTCACGAATTGTAGAAGGAAGATAGTTTGTATCGTATTGGATTTTAGGAGGCACAATAGACATCACTCCTTCTGGTATTTCACCCGGTTCCACACCTAGAGTATAATTCTCGAGATTTAGTTGATGGATTTTAACATTTGAAAGTGAATTGCGATCGAGTTTGATATTAGATATAGCCAGTCGTTGGAATTCATAGTTTAGGTTTGAAGGAAATATTTCGTTATACTCATAAATGCAGTATCGTATATCCAAGTATTTTACAGATGGCGGAATGATGACTTTGTTCCACTGATATAGATGAATAGTGAGTTTTGTAAGTGTCGAAAGGTAGATTGCATCCCGTGATAACTGGCACCTCGTATCCGGGCATGTAAAAAGAATTAGACATAAATTTGTTTGCTTGGAACTTCCTTATTCTTGGTAGTGAGCAAATCACAGGAAACCACGAGTACAATGGACTGTTAAATTTTACCACCTCTAAGCTGTCTGGCAATGCACCAGCAATTGGTGGTTGTTGATAATTTGGACCCAAGATCAGGCACTTCAAATTCCGAGGCAGAACACCACATTCAAGTGGTTGATTGAAACGGATACCAACATTTAAGAAAGTTAATGACTGGGGTAGAACACCTCGCTCCAGTGGGGAGTTGTAATTAAAACCAAGTTCCAATTGAGTCAATGAGTTGGGAAATGAGCCTGCTATCAGTTGAGATTGATTATCGTGGAGTGTGAACTTGACTGATTTCAAGTGTTCGAGTTGAGTCAGTGGACCATTTGCGACTAGCTCTTCTTCGAAGTTGTTATCAAATTCAATAGATTTAAGACCAGGTGGTAGCTTATATTTAGTTACACTACAACAGTCGTTAAGAGCAGTGATGCTTTGATTATCGACCAATACATCGTACTTTATCTTTCTGACATAATCAATAGATACTGTATCGATTTTGTGATGATTTGGTAGTGATTCAATTTGATAATGAAAGGCTAATGATCAAAAGGTGATTAGTTTAAAGCAACTTAAAAAACTACATTCATACTACTTTTGATGGGTATAATATAGTCATAGTGTTGTTTTTTGAGGGAATCTTGATAACTGCTGTCGAGTGCAAAGGCTAGTTTACAATTGGTCTTGCGCTCAAACGATTGGAGCAGTAGTTCTTTATATGAGTTCATAAAGAAGCGAGGATATTTATTATCTATGTTTATCAGTAGAGTGTCGGTGTTGAAACATAGGTATTGATGTCTTTGATAATACCATCGCTTGCAAGTCAGACTAAAGCATATCCTATCGATGTTATCATTAAGTTTATTTATTATTTGTGCCAGCAAAAGGCATTGTAGATTAACAAGCTTATGATCTTCAGCCATTGTTGTTGTCATAATCACAGTTCCGACAAAACCAATAACTTCTTTATAGCTTTGTCCAAAACTGAGATTTCTAAATATAAATCTAAATTTTTATAAATCTCTATTCCGAGGAACTTTGCTAAAAGTTGTTGATTCATTACAACGTTATATTATTATTGTTTATTGATGGCTGACATCAATGGCGGAAGTGATGTCGTTGCTGCAATTGACTACGTTGAAGATAAAGTTGAAGATGACGATGACAATATCAAGCATAGGTTGGTTAATCTGCCTCACCTGCTGATTTCAAAGATCATCCATGAGTTGCCTGACAACATGGACCGACTGTGTTTTAGTTTATCTTGTCAGAGATGGTATCACCAAAGAGATAAATACCTAGCGTTGAAATGTGATATGCTATCGCAATCAGTAGTTGATTTCAACAAGCTGAGCAACTTTCATTTTAAATCCTACCAAAAGGTAATCGAACAATCAAGAGGCTTCAAAATCAACTGTACACTATTCATCGGAGATACCAAAGAGATAGCAAAGCTCAATTTTAATCATAATAATAATAGTACTACTACTACTACTACTTGTTTTAATGTTGTCGACTATACATTTAATATTGGTAACTAACATCCAATGTATAGCATCATCCATGATAATTACTAATTAGTAAAATGTATCAGATGAAAATAACATCAATGATATATCTATCAATGATTCGATATCGGTTGTTATATTATCATCGAGTTGCAAGCAGGACCTATTTAATTTTGGTACTTTCTTTGAACACTTGTCTAGGTCTGCTTCTGTCGATACTCTGGAGATCAGATGTAATGTCAAATTACGGAGTAAGATGATACCGCCAACCATAAAAGTGATTATCTTTAGTGGACTCTTCAATGAGGAGCTAGAAGTTGGAGTGCTGCCCGTGAGTTTGCAGCAAATAGAGTTTCCAGAATGGTTATCATTTGCAACTGAGACCAGGTGTGTTTCCAGCGGCTTTGAAAATACTAAGATTTAGAATCTACAACAAAAAACTCAGCCGTGGATTGCTTCCAAATGGATTGGAAACTCTAGAATTCTACTGTAGAGATACCACGGTTGAAGAAGGTGTGCTTCCATCATCACTTGTTACATTACGAGGAATACCAAGCACGTGGCTCAAGAACATAACGTCAATGCCACACCTCAGGAATTTGGAAATATATCGGCACAATTCCAACATAAACCTCAGCACAATCGGCAACTCTATAGTAGACTACCAATTTGGATTTTTTAGTGAGGACTTTAGAATTAGAGGGCAACTACCGAATTCGGTGCAAATCATAGACTTTGGAACATGTGAATTTGATTGGTTTCTATTTAGAGATATTAGCCATAATAATGATGAAAATAATTTAAATAGTCACAATATTAGTAGTAGCGGTAGTGGAGACAATACTGAGGAGAGTAGCTCGAACAACATTGATGCAAAGGCGGAAAAGAAAGAGGTGGAAATGAATAGCTTGCCACCAAATGTTAGTAGTTTAAACATTGGATTTTCTAAATCAATGAAGCCTGGACTCATTCCTAATACAGTCAGAGAATTGATGATAAGCGACAGAATTATGCATATAATTCAACCTGGTTCAATACCAGAATCTGTTGAAACACTTGGTATTGGTGGCTTCTCTGACTCGGTGCCACCCGATATCGTTGGTGCCAACGTTCGAAAACTCATTGTAAACAGTGAATTCTTATTGAAAAATCCAATCGATACTCTACCTCCTACGCTAACTACACTTGAGGTTTACATCCATACATTTCCAAGCTCCTATAGTTATCAAATTCGAAGATTGGACACAAGAAATTTCTTAATATTAGGTGGTAAGACAGGAATTGAAGGTGGATTTATTAATATAGATAATTTCAGTTTTGAATCATATTCTCACTTAAAAAATAAATTTAAATAGAAATTTAAAAGAGGACCAATATCAGGATAAGTATGCTATTTCTTTGTATTAACTTCAATGTTGTATTGTTTTCTATATCTTGGAAGTTTGCGTCTACGTGTGTTGATAAACCAATGAGAAACTTGGGCAAGTGTCAATCCCGATTGCTCAGACAGTTCCTCTTTTTGAGCTTGGGTTGGATAGGGGTTGACAAGGTTTTTAATCATCCATTCATTCAAAACGCTAGTTGAGTCCTTGGAGAGGTTACTGTGGCTTCTTTGACTTTGAGCGAGAGGTGTTCAGGTCACATGGCTGGAATGAGCTATTCTTCAGGATAGAGACGTATCTTTTGTAGTACATATGGGCACTTTCAAAGTTGATCTTGGACAGTTTACGTAGTAAATTAATTACATCCTTATAAGAATTGATATACTCCACAAAATCAGGTTGATTCGCAATGGATCCAAATTGCTTCTGAAACAAGAAGATGAATAGATTGACATCGGGTTGACCCTGAAATTCAAAATAGTTTTTATCAACATAGATACTGTCCCAGATTGAGTTGCACAAATTAGTTAATAATTCATTTTCATTTCCACCTAAATGTTGGACATTGGATTTTGGCAAAAGGGAGGTTGGCTGGCACACTTCCATTTGTTCTACTGCTGTTGGCTGTGCATACTGATTTTGGCTTAGATTTAAAGAAAATATATTATTATTTGAATATACTAAATTCATTTTAATTTAATAAAAATAATAATTAACTTAGATTATAGTTTCCAAGTGTTTAGTTAGCAAGCATATATTAATATATATCTGTTTAAATATTATATATATTTATAAATTGATTAAAAATACTTGAGATGGGTATTCATTGAGCAACAAGCTTCATTTATATAGTAAAGGAGCTGATTGGTTAAATTACTATATTATTCAATTTAAATGTTTATTGGTGGTTTGATTTGATAATAAACATATTGAAAGAATAACTTTAAATAAATATATTCTAAATTATAATTGTTTGAAAATGTGAGTTGCAACTGTTGTTGTCAATGTTGTAGTTGTTGGTTGTTGGTTGTTGTTGGTTGGTGATACATTTCAATGGATACTGCAAATGCACTTAGTTAAGATTGTTTCGTTGAATTGAATAAAACGATTCGTCAAAAGTCAAACATTACCAAAAGTATTAGTCGGATTTCCGTTAATACCATATCTGTGAAATAGATCAAGCAGCAAACTTTGCACCTTTTTCTTAAGCCATACAGAGTAAGAGCATTAAAAAGAGTGATGGTGAGTATTTGATAAGTTGTTAGCATCTACATCATAATCATCATCAACTTGATTGACCACAAGAGATTCACATAAATCAAATGGAGCTATAACAAACAAAACCCAATCTATATATGTTGTGCAATCATTAATGATTGTTGGGGAATTGACGAAATTAGCAATGAAAAATCTTTAGAAAATTTTGATTGACTACAGTGCAAAAAATGAAAATAAAAACAAAAAGACTCTGATCATTAAGAGAGTGGTGTGTGAGAGGTACCTTTAAAATCACTTGCATTGATTATTAAATTGTGGTTTCATATCTCATTATTCATTTATTCTTTCATATTTGTTATAACTATTTTTGGGATAGAATTTCTACATTAAAAAGGCAAAGTTGATTGAAAGAAGAAGAAATAATAGAGTCAGCAAACATAGCAAAGCAAAGTAAACTAGATAAGATAAAGCAGGTACAATCAGATTGACAGTAAACAGCAAAAAAAAAAGGATCAACAACAACAAGTGTGAAATGAATTTCGATGATATAAAGAATAAGAGAAAGAGCATATTCTTTGGAGATGATTCAGGTAGCACTGGTGATTTGAGTGCTTTCACAAAGCGTGGTACCATCACGGGAAAAGTGGCCAATGCACGTGAGGGAGAGTTGTCGCAGATGGAGGACACCGAGTCTGAACAAAAGTTCCAGGAGATCATTGAGCTTTTGGTGACTGGTGGTTACTTCCGTGCAAGAATCCAAGGTCTTTCGCCATTCGATAAGGTCGTCGGTGGTATGGCATGGTCCATCACTGCCTCCAATGTCGATGTCGATGGTGATCTCTTCTTCCAAGAGAATTCAAACATTAGACAAAAGATGTATGTAGCTACAGTCCTTTAGATAGCAAAGCACAAGCTTGCTTACTAACATGAACCACCACTATTGCTGCTGGATAGTGCTTTATCCGAAGAATTGATTAAAGCTTTGAATAGAATGAAATGTCCATTCCCATTACAAGCACAGCAGATTCAAGGTCTCAACTACATCAATTTGTTCCCAATTATCAGATGGCTCATTGCCAAGGTCATTGAGACCCGTGAGGAAACAGGTGATCTTTTGAGAATGTATTCACAATCAATGTTCAACAAGGACTACAAGACACCTGCAGATGAGGAGACTGCCTCCAACTTAGTGTTGTCCTGCAAGTTTGTGGATACAGTAGAGAGCCGCTACAAGCCATCGAGAAAGTTCAAGCGTGCACAGCTTGCTAATCCAACTCCACAGCAAACACTTCTTGAATACGGTAAACTCCACCGTGTATCTCGTCAACAAACATCAGACAAGTCTGCTGCCAGCCAAAAGCTGGAAGCTGCTCTCGGTGGCAAGGCTGGTGCAGCAGAAGACGACCATTTTGAGGAGGAAGAGAAGAGAATCAACCAGATGATGAAGGGAATGAAGGGTGTAGATAATGATGGCAGTGGAAAGGTCAGTGGAAGCGTCTTGAAGAACTACTTGCCCTCCGACGAGATTCAGGACTTGAGTGACAGACACGCTGAAGGAAGTGGTGAGGCTGGTGGCAAGATGTTTGGTGAGAAGATGCATCGTCAAAAAGTGGCCGCTCTTGAGAAACAGATTCAACAAAAGAAGGAGGAATTGAAACGTTTGGCTGCTGAGCACCGTGAGCTCGCAGAGAAGCTGGACGAAATGCAAAACGACGCCAACAAGCGAATTGCTTTCAACGCAAGAATCGTATTGGAAACTGAAAAGCTTGATGCTCTTGAAACACCAGAGAATACCAAAATGCTTAAGGCACTTAGAGGACTGGTGCTGCTTAACGAAACACTCATTGCACAGGAAGCAAAGTTCAAAGACAGCTGCAAGCGTCAGATGGCAGAATACAAACAAAAGATTGCAGAGCTTGTCAAGGGAGACGACATAGACGACGAAGATTCAGAACGTAAGCAGCAAATCAATGCTGCTTTCGATGCAGATGTCGAGAAACTTCAGAAGCTGAAGCAACTGCTCAATAAGAAAAACAGAGATATTTCACTGCTGCAGCGTCACATCGACGAGTTGCCAAGCCGTGCCGAACTTATGCAGTACCAGCGTCAGTTTGTTGAGCTTTCCGAGCAGTCCGATGCCAAGCTCACCGAAACACGTCAGTACTACACATCCTACAACACACTGGACGACAAGCGTCAGTTACTCGACAATGAGCTTTCTATCCTCCAATCTATTCAGACAAAGTACAACGTGGCAATGTCATCGGCCTCCAACAAGGAGATGTTTATCAAGTCAATGGACAACATCATCGACGGTATCCAACAGGTGTTGGACAAAGCAGAGGCAAAGAGAGCCAACGAACGATCCAAACACAACACACTCTCCGACCAATATCTACAGCTGGTCGAACAGGAGAGAAACTATTACAAATTCACCAAAGAGTTCCAAGAAGAATGTCGTAAGAATGAAATTCTACAGGCTAAATTGGGTGAGCTTACAGCTCAATAATTGATACAATCAACTTTTTCATACGATTCATCGTCAATCAATCATATAATAAAATTGTAATATTAAAACTATTCTATCTTTTTAAAATTTTCATATGTGATCACATTTACATGTAAATTACTGCACACCTAAATAAAGTTTCGAGTTAGCATAATTTTGATGTGTTTGATTGCATTTTTGTCCCAAAATCTAAAAACAAGCTAAGCTGTTCTTATTCTACACTGATCAGACCTATTTATTTCAGAATAGTATATAAGTACTTATAAAAGAGATGATCAGAAATAGTTTTTAAACCAATTAGATTATTAGTAGAAAATGCTAATACTGGTATCAAATAATAGATTAAATAGACAATGTAAATATATAGTTGCAGTCTCACAATCAAGAAGTTCTGCATTGCAGATGTTCAACTACTCTGCTTCTTATAAGACTAGTATCAGATGTTACAGTACAAATAGCAATCAAAAAAAGAGTTTGTAAAGAAAGATAGTATGGAGACTGCTTCAGCAACATCCACAACCACTGCAGATGGTACCAGTGAAGCTGCTAATAATAATAAAGTCGAGGAAACTATCGAT
Source organism: Heterostelium multicystogenum (assembly GCA_003667245.1). NCBI lineage: Eukaryota > Evosea > Eumycetozoa > Acytosteliales > Acytosteliaceae > Heterostelium > Heterostelium multicystogenum. The sequence continues at coordinate 175,449 of RCNN01000015.1, read as the reverse complement.
GAATTCAGAACTTTGATATTGGATGGTGCTTTGAAGAATGTTGCTTTGTATGGCTGGAGTGATGCTGCTATCTCAAAGGCCTGTTCTGACTTGGGCTATGAGCCAACTCTTCACTCAATGTTTGAGAATGGTGGCTACGATCTTGTTTCGTATTTTGTTGCCAAGTGCAATCGTCAGCTTCGTGAGAAGCTATCGCCAGAGATATTGAGCTCACTTACACAGCGTGAGCGTGTAAAGTTAGCTCTCAAAATGAGACTCTCTATGCTTGCCCCATATATCAACCGTTGGTCCGAGGCAATGCAACTATTGGCCCATCCAAGCAATATTGTTTCATCTGCACCCTTGATGACAGGTCTAGTCGATGATATTTGGCATTTATTGGAAGATAAATCAACTGATGTAAATTTAGAAACAAACCTATTCACCAGACCATTATGATTGGAATACTAAAACAAAACATCTTTATCTAACCTCTAGTTTGATTGGTACACAAAGAGAGCATTGCTGACAGCTGTATACGCCAGTGCAGAGCTATACATGTTGAATGATACCACACCAGAGTTTGTCAGCACCTGGCGTTATGTTGATGATCGTGTTGATGACTTGATAAGTGTCATGAAATTTAAGAACGATGTAAATATCAATCACATGTTGCAACGTGTCTTAGCATAGGTTTATTCATATTAATTATATCTTTCTTTATTTCTTTTATTTAGATTGGACAAACTGTATCTTTATCAGCAAATATTATATTAAACAAGTTGTTAAACAAGAAATAAATTCATATGTATACATCATATTATTAAAGCACCTATCTATCTATCGACCAATCTGTTGATGGCCATCAAGTCATTTTGTGGTGATCCTGGAGATGCTATAAGGAGTGGCTGCACTGGATTTTGCTGTGATAATCTGAGCTGTGATTGCGACTGGAGTTGTATTTGGTTGGCATTACATTGGCTGACCTCAGTATTTGGGATGGGAATCAAATTGTTTGGCTGGAAAGGTGATGGAACTAGGGTTGGCATGGAAGTGGATCTTACTGGCGAAGTAGGTTGGGCATCTTGTTGAGGAGATTGAATAATTTGGACGTTAAAGTTCATTATTTGCATCATTTTCTCGCGGACCTGCTCCTCAAGCATTTGGTAATTCTTGACGATGTTCTGAGTATAGTTGACACTCATTTGGGGACTCGATGTGTTTGTTTTATTGATTTCTTTTTTCATATTCTCAATCTTTCCTTTGATTGCAACCAACTGTTCTTTAAGAAGTCGTACCTCCTCAATCAATTTGTCTCTCGCTTCTTTATATTTTGGACCTTGAATTATTTTATTAATTTAATATTAACCATGAATCATTAATTACAACTGTAGATTCAATACTTACTTTTTTTAAAATCCTCTTCTTCATCCTCTCTCTTCTTTTTCTTTCCATCACCTGCTTTTCTGGAATTCTTTTTCTTTTTCATTTCCCAAGGGTTCTCATTATCTTTTAGTCTCCAGAAACCATTTTGTCTGAAATGATCCATTCCAGATTCAAATAGTTCCTTACTGTGGCTCAGCATATCTTGGATTTGTTTTTTTCCAATTATCTGATCCTTTAAGTAAAAAGAAAAAGTTATATTAGATTAGAATATATATTTCTTTTGATAATTATATTATTTCTAATTACTCTTTCTATTAATACATAAGGTATCCCAATGAGATACCATGAAATTATATACTTCGGTTTTTAGATTAAAGAATTTTTTATCTTTGGAATTCTCGCCCAGGGAATAAAAGACTACTCTCATAATCATTGCCCAAGTAGCATTTTTTTCTAATATTTCGGGTCTTCCTTGAGTGCACATTTTACAATAATCGAGTTGACATTTAATTTGTGATTGAGAAGAAAATTGGGGTGTGACAGGAGGAGATGTTAGAGCCGAGGGTGTTCTAAAAATATCTGGGGAAGAAGTAATGACCATCTGGATATCTGGTGGGGAGGATATCATTGGTGAGTTTGGTGAAGAATGGTCATCATCATTAGATTCAGATTTTGAATTTTTATAGGGATGGGATATCAAGTTGTGGAATTGATTTTTGGTGTTGATGCTCCCAGTAGATTTACTTAGGGAGTTTGAATTCGATGAAGATTTAAAATGAATTAAATTGTTTGGATTGGCCTCATTTAGTGTTAAATGAGGAACTGTATAGTAACCATGGTTCTGATACTCATTCTGTGAGAGAATTGGTGATGGAAATGTATTATTCATTTCATTGGGTTTTTGGAATGGATTGTTATTGATGTGATTGATCATCCATATTTTGAAGAGGGTGGTGATGAAATTAAATAATTTGCATTAAACATTGTTTTAGATGTAAAATGGAAATATTTTAATTTTGATGATGGGATGGATGATGGATAGAAGTAGGATATATTGGAATGATAGTATTATTGACAGCAAATAAAATTGATTCAATCTAGATTATTTACAAAAATATATAAAAACAACAAATTAGAAAAAACAGATAGATTTATATTAATATTTTATTATTTAGATTTACACTAACTATTGTTCACAATTAAAAATAAACATTCTATTAAATAAATAAATATACATGTATGTATACATATGGTGGACGATGTGATGGATCCTATTCAAATTAATTTAATAGGTTAGTTTGAAATTATGTTGCTGTTGAAGTTAGTTTTTAATTTGAAATTCTAACTCAGTGATTGTATGTTGCAGGGGGAGGTGTACAGTTTCTCCCAATCAACTTCATAGTATTAAAATTAAAAACTTAATATCACTACAAACATGGTATGTTTGTTATACATATAAAATAATGAAATCATGTCATATTTACAATCATCAATAACATTCATTCACATACAAATATTTGATCGAGTAGTGATATATTAAAAACCACATATTTAAATTCCAAGTGATCATCCTCATATACCAATGTGATGAACTAAACAGAGTTGGTTTACTACCTATCTACCATTTTTAAATCACATATAGTGGAATATTTATATATCCATATCTTCAGTCAGTTTTAATATGTTTTAGTGTTTCAGTGGCACATACTGCATCATCAACATCAACTGAAAATTATACTGCAAAAACATACATAATTATTCTACCTTCACCACTACTTTCAATTGACTAACGTAAAGAAAGAAATAACATTCATTCTCACACTCCAATCAAAGTATCACTGATTGATTTCTTCACAACACTAAGGGGTTTAATTACCTCAAATTGATATCAAAAATGTGGTAAGTGAACAACATCTCACCACTGTTCCAATATGAGGGGAATCAAAACGATCAACCACAATCATTACAATTATCACAACACTAATGATCACCACCAACCACATATGATTATAACAATCAATGAAAATAGAATCAAACTGGATTTGGTTATGATATAAAAAGAGTGAGTGTAAAAAATAAACATAAACAAACTATCTAATGATTTGAACAGAAAGGATTATTTCAAATACTCCAATCTTATTTTCAATTACTAACGGTTTTTCAAATACAATCAAAATTTAGACTGTTAAAACACAACTACATTTAGTATTGATTTATATAACTAGTATTTCTTGAGTGTTATGTAGTTTTACAAAGGTGAGTTGATACAGACCTCATTCAAAAGATTGATTTTCATCTAAATTTAAAAATGTTCCTCTTTGTCATTTGAAAAAACATAGATCAAAAAGGTAACTTGTTAATACTGTTCTAAAAATAAGTAATACATATAAAATACAGGATGATTATCCACCATACTAAATTAAAAATGGTAGTTTTATTTTAAAGAATATAAAGAAAACTAAGAACTTCATTATAATAGGTAAAGATTTATTTATAAAGGATGTAAAGTTTGAAGATTACATATCAATCCTTCTGGATAAATTTATATTAGTTTTAAATTTATTTTTTTTTTTGTTGTTGATGTCGTAGTATTGGTGGAGCATGTCGAAGAACGTCTTGCCAAAGCGACGAGGACGAACGGAGAGGATTGCCTTTCCCTTCAGTGACTCAATATCTCTGATGTAGCTGCTGTTGTCAACGAAGAACGAGCCGGGTGTGTGGAATACACTCTTGAAGTTGCCATCGCCAAAAGAGAACTGAGGTTACACTGAATTGAATGTCAAATTGTGAGACCACTCGCATCTATCAGAATATTCATACTGTTCTTGTCAGATTGTGCATTGTAGAAACGAACATGAGCTTGCTTGGACCAAAGAGGGAACTGCTGTATGTTTGATGCGATTGGAGCTTACTGACACAGAGCTTGTGAGAGGAGGAGTCTAGTGAGATTAGACAACATGGTTTCGATAGAGATAGTATCTGTTGTTGAAACAAGTGAACTAAACAAAAGATCTAACAACAAGCACAAATATTTTATATTCGCATGAAAAAAGAAATGACAGAAGCACACATCTCCATATAGAGGGATGAATTGTTGTCTCTCCATCTTCATATAACCTGAGCTTCGAACTGCAATATATATATAGTAAGTAAGGGATAGTGAAACTCTCATGATGTTAGGGGTAACATACCGAATGAAATTGACCAGGTCCTTGATCAACTTGAAGAAGTTGTAAACTTTTTGGTTGTTTCGTTGTATTGTCACTGTTTGATCGAATTTGCCATTGCTATATTGGAACATTGGCCAACGAATGTAGAACGATTGTTGCATAAACTATATCATAGATGAAAATTGTTTGGATGAGTGTGATGCTTGTGTGCTTTGCTCTATTGCGTCTTATACAATAACATCGACAATCAATGCTAAAACTGATTTAATAAAGAAAAATTAACATCATCATTATAAATAGCTTAAGCTAATAATAGTTTACCTTATCAAATGCTAGTTGTGCCATTTCATAACTACATTCACCTAGCTGAATACGATGGATTAGAATTCTCGGATCTGGAGCTGTGTGTATTGGTGGAGCTGTTTAAATAAGTGATTGATGATTGTTGAGCAGTTGTTGTTGATCAAGTTTTTCAATCCTCTGCAGAATGGAAGCATCTTGAGAAGATTCTTCCATAGTTACTCTGATATTCTTTGTCATTGATACAGTATAAGAACATTAAGAAAAGCTATAATTTATACTCTGCTATCTACGTTATGATTGATTGAGAAAATCATTTGCAAGCTTCATTCCAATAGTAGATTTGTCTTGGTGGCCGAAAGAATATGCTCCAGATTTGAATTCATAATATCCAATCTATGTTCACTTATCTTGTCCGTGATGAGTATGCCATAGTCACCTGACTTACATGCCAATACTATGAGTCTCTCGTGTTGAACTGACTTGTAAGTCTGCTAAAGGTTACATCAATTACCAAATTAACTCTTCTTCAGTGAGTGTGCCTTGTTTCTTGAGCTTGATCAAAACATAGATCTTGTTGTTGAATCCGATCTTTCGAGAAAAGGTTGGTGCAATGATGAGATCTGTTGTACCACAAATGGAAGATAGTTGGCATCTTGTGAAACATAGATGAATGTTCCATCAATCACCAGAGACATCGTAGTACTGGTATTCTCTTTCACATTCGGTGACACAACCACTTCACTTATTTGGTCCAGTCTTTGAACGTAATGTTTATTATGATCATGTAGAATATGAAAATGACAATGAAGCTATAGAGATGGAGGATGATTGCCACATTGATGAAATTATGTGGAGGCTACATCCTTCTCTGAACGATTTGATAACTAACTCCAGCAGCTAATAGAAGATAATCTGTGTTTTCGGGTTAAATAGATCCCTGTGCTCAGTCAAGAGATAATCTAGCAGATGGGGATGATTTTAACAATTGCAGCATCAAACTCTGATTGTTTTAATTCCTTTGGTCTATTTGCTATCAACCATTTAATCATCCAAGAATCTAGGTCCCCTATTCCATTTTGTGTTCTGATGACAAGAAAAGGTCATGATTGAGAATGAGAAAGTTATCACGCCTGTTTTTGCAAGTGTAACTGTGAAGCCCCACTTGAATTTATTGAAACTTATGGTAGCTCTGCAAGACATGATTCCTTCCATAAAATGAAACCAACTGAAATTGCTACAAACGATACTCTTAAATCAAAATTGGACATCACAAATGGAAATGTTTTGCTTTACAATGTCTCAAAGGCTCCTCATGCAGATGCATTAATCTATCACAATTTACCGTATGGGGCAATTATTGAAACAATTCAGTTTCAAATCGTCTGCACATATTTCCCAAGGCCAACCTCCCACTGCTTCTGTACAGTACAAGGATATTGATGAAGAGTACAAAAAGGTCAACAATGATAATTTCAAAAATAACTATTCTGTGAATGAAAATAATATCCTTTTTGTATTCATCACGAACAAGCCTTTTAAAGAACTGGATGAAATTCGAAACAAGTTGGCAAGTATATCAGAAGCTAATATATCAAATACCCATGCAAGACAGTATGGTAATTATACTATTCCCATGGGATTCATTCTGGTTTCTAACGAAAACTTCAAACAGTATGCCGCCGAATTTGCTCATTCCTCAATTTATATTATTTTGATTGGAACAAGGAGATTGCAAATGTAATCAGAGCCAATGGCATATGGATAAAGTTCTTTGATTTGTGCTGTTGTTCGTCCCAATTTACACAGGATGTTTTGGCGATAAATGCGGATTGCACACATTGTACGTTCGAATTGATGTTCTCCAGTTGTCGCACAAATGTCAAGTAAATGGTCTTCAATGTCTTTGAGTTTCAAGTTGATTGATCTGATTCAAACATAAAGGCATATAGATTGTAAACTGACTTGAATTGCTTTCCATGGAAACTGACTCGAATTGCCTAAGAAAGAGAATTCCCGTTGTTTCAATTTGACCAACTGTGACTTCATCCAATAGTGTGTCTCTAGTGACGATCGTACCAGAGAGCGTACATAATCATTTGACGGAGTCCATTCAGTGAATAATTAAATACCTCTTGCCATGTATTGATTGAATAGACTCTTATGATTTCTTCAGTGGTTGCAAGAAGACATTGTTGTAGTGAAATACGAATGTTGGAGTTGACATCCAAAGTGAGTTTTTCAAGTTCCTGAAGGAAAAGTTGGAGGAATCTTGGAACTCCTCCCAAAAATTCAAGAATTGATCGAATAGATAATGCACTGTAGTTGGAATTAATAATAGTTGACCAATTGAGAGAGTAATGTTGCAACATCGTCGAAGAAAGATCTATGGGTATAGCTCCAAGGAGAATAGTCCTGTTTCCAAGTTTAGAGAAGTTGATTGATTCTCTGGCTCTGTTAAGATCAGTTCCAGTCATAATGGGGAGAATACAAAGATGATTGTTATGTTGACCTATGAGAAGGCTAGCCAAATTAGAGATGAGTCTATTTAGATGTTCAGAGCTGAGATGGAAATATTCATCAATGTGGAGAATGAGTATTGCTTTGTGATTAGTCTGTTTTATGTACAATTTATCAATGTATTGAAGGAGGTGGCTGATATTAAATGGAAATGGTACATTGGCTACATTTTCGTAACAAGTATCGACAAGGAAATGTGAAGCGAGGCATTTAGTGAGGTAGTTGTTATAGGGATCCAATGGGTCCAGAAAGTCTCCTGTGGAACAATCAAGCTTGATATACCAGATGTTGTCTCCAAAGATAGAGTTGAAATTTTGGAACACCGCATTATTTGTTGTGGTTGTTGTAGTTGTTGTAGTTTTAGTTGGGGACTGAATGACTCTAAAGATTGGATTGTTTTGCTGAAAACTCTTGACCAAATGATAATATTCCTCACCAACTCTTGTTTTGCCAATTCCCATACCGCCAATTATAGTGGGCACTGTGTATGTCTGCTTGGTCGTAGATCTCAAGAGAAAAGACGCTATGTTGACCATTGCAAGGTTGGAAAGTTCTTCCTTTGTATTTTCTCTTCCATAAAGTTTTTGGAATGGTGTATTATCAAATGATGGTTTGTTAGCAGGGTGGAGTGGATAATTTGTTTGCTTGATCCAATCATCGAGATTCTGAGGTGCTAAAGTATATTTAATGAAAGAAATAACAAGTGCGTGTGTCGTATGGTGTTGATTGTATGAATGTTATAGAAATATTTGTATATGTATGAAAGAGTTATAGGGAATGTGATGTGAAATCAATGAATACAGAGTTAATGGTAGTTGAATGAAGACATTGCCAAAGAAAAGAAGGTAAGAAGATTTAGAAAAGAATTGTTAGATTGAATGAGACATCTTTGATATTGCTTTGTGAAACTTACTTGCGAGTTGTGGTTGACGGAGGCCATATAAAATTCTGGCTAAAGGGGCACCAATGGCAGTGAAATCTTGAGAGATATTCTCTACCTTAAGCCCTGGGGTCAGTAAATACCGTCCATTAATTTGAGAATCAAGGAGTGTTTTGTACTCAGTCTCATTTTGTTGAAAATCTAAGAGCTTGATTATTTGTAAAGTGGTTGTTTGATTTGTGAGGGTCATATCCTAGAGATAACAGGAACTGAACAAATAATAAAGAGTAAACAAATAAATGAGACAGAAATTGAATAAATAACTAACTGTAGATAAAATGAAAAATAGAAATAAAAACAAAAATAAACAAATAATAATAATAATATTCAAATAAATAATAGAAATGAAATGAAAGTTCTAAGATTGAAGGAGTATATAAAATTGTTAACTAGTAATAAAAATATCAAAAAAACAAATTAATTGTTTTACCAATAAAAGAAATTTATATATATCAGTTTTGAATTAAATATTTTATTGTTTTTTTTATTTTAATTTTTAATAATGAAAAAATATTTGCAATGAACATAACAATAATATGATGTATATCTGAGTAGGAATGTTGAGTTTGCAAGTCAAAAGTCTGTCTCTTCTATTACTGTTTATTCATTTCATTTAAGGTGTTTCTGCATATTCTTTCACTTAACAAAGTGAGTTTGTTTTTGTGTCAGTCAGTGAGTGAATGAGTGATTTTGGATAAAAAAAGAAAGTAAAGAAAGTAGGAAAGTTGACGAGAGTTCGTTTAAGTTATTAGTGCCAACTTGATGTTCGGTAGCATCATATAATCTCATTCAAGAATGCTTGTACTTGTTGACGAGTTTGTTCTTTGTAATTAGGAGGCTCGCATTTTGAAATTAAATTAGTCATCGAAATCTTCCAATTCATTCATGTTAGATTGACAAATTGTCCTGAGGAATCACAAGTTGATTTATTAGAGACATATTTGTCGGGACCCGCTAGTAGACATGCCCATTATATTAAGATGACCGCCGGAGATGATGCTCTAACTTTAGAATACATGGCTCGCAGAATGAGAGAACGCTTCCAGCCAGAAAATCGTGCTGATACGGCCAGAAAAGAGTTATACGCATTAAGGATGAGGGGCAACAAGTCAAGAGACTTGGAGGAATATAATGAGAAATTTAGTCGCTTAGCCCAAGATGTAGCCACGATGGCAGATGATGATTTGCGTATGTTGTACATAGTCGGTTTGGAGAAATCGATTGCAGAGAAGGTAGAGGACTTGGAACCAGTATCATACCAAGATGCTGTTAGACAAGCTTACAAGATAGTGATGAGAATCTCTACTAGTTCTACAGTGCCAACGATTGAAAAGATGGAACTGGGAAGAATGGATGGCCATAAACTCAGAGGAAAGAAAGGTACTCGTATTTCAAATGACCAATGTATGTATTGCAAGAAGAAGGGACACTGGAAGAAGGATTGCTTTGAATGGAAGAAGTCAAAGGAGACCGAGGGAAAAGAGAGAAAGTAGATGACTCCGAATCTACTGTTCTTGCAATGGAGTCAGGGGAGAGTGTGTTAATAAGAGCAAGTATCTTGATTAACGGGAAGGAGTCGGTAGGAGTGTTGGATAGCGGTGCGTCATCAAATTTCATGGCGACAGCTAAAGCCGTGGAATTGGGATTGAAGGTAGATAGTGATAAAAAGTATAACGTTCGTTTAGCAAACGGAATGTTAATTAGGGCAGATGGATTGGCGACGTGTGTAGTAAATCATGAAGGAGCGGAGCATGAACAATCTTTTGTTGTGTTCAAGGAATTGAAGAATCCAATAATTTTAGGTTTACCATGGTTAAAGACTAGGAATCCTCAAATTGATTGGAAGGAAGAATCACTCGGAAGTCTAGATGTGACCAAGGAAATAGTGTCAGCCAAAAGTTTGAATAGAGCTCTTAAAAGAGGTAAAGTGGAAGAAATTTACTTACTCACTATAAGGAATGAAGAGACACTCAATGAAGCATCAATTGCAGTCGAAGAACTTAACAATACTCGTGTGGTTAGAATGTCAGAAACTGAGATACTATCGCATACGATAAGGATGGAGTACAGGGACGTACTCGTGGATAAACTACCAGAAGAGCTTCCGCCGGATAGAGGTGTTAAGTTAGCTATTAGAGAAGTGGAAGGAAGTGTTCCGCAATACAGGCCGCCATATCGTTTAGCTCCAGTGGAGGAGGAAGAAATCAAGAAGAGAATCCCAGAAATGTTGAAGCAAGGTATTATTGAACCAAGTAATTCGCCATACACCGGAATTCTGTTTGTAAAGAAGAAGGACGGTTCTCTAAGAATGTGTGTGGATTATCGTGCATTAAACAAACAAACTATCAAGGACAAACATCCATTACCAAGAATTGATGAATTGTTGGAAACTGCAAGTGGAGCCAAATACTATTCATTGATAGATTTAAGATCTGGTTATGAGCAACTGTACCTAGAAGAAGAAAGCAGACCTAAGACCGCGTTTGTTTGCAAGCAAGGACAATTCCAGTATCGAGTAGTACCGTTTGGTTTGACCAATGCACCAGCAACATTTACCAGAATGATGATGAAGATATTTTCGGAATATATCGGGAAGTTCATGGTTATCTACTTAGACGACATACTAATATTTTCGAAAACTTTAGAAGAACATAAGAAGCACTTGAAGCTAGTTTTAGATCTACATCGGAAAGAGAAACTCTACGCGAATTCGAAGAAGTGTCTGTTCTTCCAGACTGAGATTGAATATCTTGGACATCATCTTTCAGCTGAAGGTATCCGACCATCTGAATCGAAAGTTTCAGCTATTCAGGAATGGAAAGTGCCAAAGACAATAGAAGAAGTGCGAAGTTTCCTAGGCACAATGGCTTATTTCCAAGACCACATACAAGGCTATGCAGAATTAGCAGCACCATTGTCTGATTTGTTAGCAAAAGATGCGAAGTTTGTTTGGACTGAGAAAGAGCAAAAAGGTTTCGAAGGTTTGAAGAAAGAATTAGCGAAACGTACTTTGTTAAATCCTATTCAGAAAGACGTACCATTTGTGTTAGAGACAGATGCCTCGGACATAGCAATTGGAGGTGTGTTATATCAATCAAAGGATCCATTAAAGAGAACCCTACCAGTAGCGTTTATATCCAGAAAATTGACAAAGGAAGAGAGGAAATATCCTGTGAGAGAGAGAGAACTATTAGCCATCATATACGGAATCGAGAAGCTAAGACATCACTTACTAGGTCCACCAATTACCATTGTCACTGATCATGAGAGTCTTAAGTATTTAAAGACGCTACCTAAACCGAACCCAAGATTGGCTAGATGGATTCAAAAGCTAGAAGAATACGATTATACAATTGTACACAGAAGAGGTGAAGATAACATTGTAGCTGATGCGCTGTCAAGAAACTATTCAACTATAAATATTGATGAGTCATGGCGTGAAGAATTAGTGCAAAAATATTTGATTGATGAAAAATTCGGTGATATTCTAGAACGTTTGGAAAAAGGAGTCGAAATTAATTCTTATTCATTGAATCAAGAAAACTCACTAATCTACAAAAATCAAACTAGGTTATGTATTCCGGATGACAAGGAATTGAAGTTAAAGTTAATTTATAACCATCATGACTCAATCTTATCAGCCCACAGAGGATTTGAAACCACATATGGGAACTTAAGAGAGTTGTATTACTGGCCAAAGATGTACGACGAGATCAAGAAGTATGTTGAAGGTTGTGAAACATGTCAAAAGATCAAGTATAGACGTCCAGTTGAGTCTAGTCTACATCCGATACCACCGCCTGACAAGCCGTTTGAAACTATATCTATGGATTTTGTGACAGCCTTACCTAGAACCAAGCAAGGAAACGATTCTTTATTAGTGGTAGTAGACAAGTTATCGAAATTCGTCACAATCATACCAACCACAAAGACAGTGACAGCTGAAGAAGTCGCAAATCTGTTTATAGAACATGTGTTCGTTCATCATGGTATGCCGAGAAAGATTATTTCGGATAGAGACACTAGGTTCACTAGCGATTTTTGGAAACAATTAACAAAGAAATTGGATGTCAAGTTGGCGTTATCAACAACATATCACCCACAGTCAGACGGCCAAACAGAAGTATTCAACAGGGTAATACAAGAGAGAATGAGAGCATATCTTCATTCACAATCAAACAACTGGGAGGAGACGTTACTGTTAATTCAATTTTCGTTAAACAACACAGTCAACTCAACAACTGGATTCAATTCAATTCAAGATTCATCCAGTATTCCACGCGTCGAAACTCATACCGTTCAGAACTCAACCAATGAAGGAAGGAGACCCAACAATATTCTACAACTCAAGAGCAGCTGATATCAAGATCCTTCAACATAGACCTACCAAGACAGGATTTACATATTTGGTAAAAGACATGAAAAAGAATATATCGGCGTGGATTAAAGGAACAGCCATGAGTTCGGCGATCAACGAGTATTGGAGAACAGTTAGCAAGATAATGTCCGATGGTGTGACTGAAGTCAAGGGGGGGTAAATTGTAACCCACAGATGGAATAATGATGACATAGCATTCTAGAATCATGCAACCAGGGATTCTATTAGAACAACCAATCAGTATAAATAGATTAATTCAATGTATCAATAAAGATAGTCTTATATTCTAAATTACTTGATCATCTCATAAATTATTCGTAACATTAGGATTCTTTTTAGGAAATGTAAGGGGGTAGTAGTAATGAATAATCACTTTATTTCTTAATAAAATATCACAAGCTCATGTGGTTCAGAGGTAGAATGTTTCCCTGCCACGGAAGCGACCCGAGTTCGATTCTCGGCATGAGCACTTGTTAAAACATTAACCCCGCGAGCGGGAAAAGGAAAAAACAAACAAAACAAAACAAAACAAAACAAAACAAAACAAAACAAAACAAAACAAAACAAAACAAAAACAAAACAAAACAAAACAAAACAAAACAAAACAAAACAAAACAAAACAAAACAAACAAAACCTAAGTATATAATTAACTATTCTACTTTAGTATAGCTATTTTTCGCATCTTTTTCGCTCTTTTGTCATCGAAATCCAAATTCCTTTTTTCACTTTTTTCGCATTACACCTAGCTTCTTCATAACCACCCTTTTGACAGTCACTTTCTATACCAGGCTACAGTTCCTAGTCAACGTTTAGTAATGTACCCTAAATGTTTTGCCTCTTTCAAGTGATGACTAGGTGACTCATTAACTTAATCAGGTCCTGGAGCTCTCTGTCGCCACCAAGCTGATGAGGGAGCAGCTTAGATATGGTGGTACAGAATACTGCTTGTGCATAGAAATCATGGTAACAGGCCCATGTCGACTCTCATTGGCCGTCATTAGAACTTAACCTAATTGAGCAAGAGAAAATCTGCAGAAGGCCTTTAGCTTTGACACTACAGAGCTACACCCTTGCCTCGTTCTCATCTTTGGTAGATAGCATCATTTCAGTTCCTCTAGATACAAACTCTCAGTTGTTAATCAACTTGATGGCTTCGGCCATCCTATTAAATAAACCTTAATACTTTCTTTTATTGCCTCTTTAACAAAAAAAAAAAAATGACGGATGAAGTAATCAAAAATGCAATCAAATAATAATAGGCAGTCCTGCCTATAAAAAGATGTTCATGTTAAAATGTAAAGAAATTATCAAGTTTTAAATAACAACTATTTTATTATTCTGAATCCTCCACGTTAATTAAATGTTGAACTGTAGGATAAATATCTTTAGAGAATTCACTATTATTGATTTTTATGTTGATCTTATAACGATTGATGTTATAAGTTCCAGCTCTAAGGAAGCATACGCTTAGTGAGAGATCATGAGTTTTGAAGTGGCGCAAGCTCTATGTTATAACGTGTTATACCAGTCCAAAAGTATTGGGATGTAAGTTGACTGGTAGCATCAAGATTTTCGTGTGGTAAAAGTGTATCGATACATAGTTGAAGTGTGTGTGTTGGTGAACAATTCGAGAGTTGCAGCTTGAGTGGTGTTGTACAAATTGAATTACTATTAAAGTTGTGTTTAAGTGAGAGTGGTGATTGTAGCTGGTGACGTAGTGGGGCCTGGAATCTTAGAGATGGATCGACATACATCAAAGACTTACCAGTTGGAGAAGTGGTGTTTCTCCAGGAACCCCAAGGAGTGGCGAGCAATGTGTCATTAAAGTGAGTTGGAAGGAATGAGATGGAGGTAGCATTCAACACTCCCATTCTCATTGGTGGCTTGGTTGGTGGAGCTACAGTAGTGGATGGAGTTGATGGAACAGCCAGTTTTTGAGAGGTGGTAGATGATGGAGCAGACTCCCAGAACAACATAAGATCTAAGAGATTTTGATGTTCACCGAGTGTAAACTCACTAGAAATTGGTGATTTTAATGATAGAGACTCTCTTGCTTGAGGATTGCTGTTGGAACTGGCGACACCAACTGTCATGTTGTTGCTGTTGGAAGCAGCACCTCCAACGCCCAAAGCCCCTTGGAAATTGTCTTGGTGTAGCATTTTTTCGTATTCTAAAAACTGGAAAACTGGAAATGAAGATGAATCATACATAGGCTCATTCTTGTCAAATGAAATGTTGGTGATTGCTAGCTGTTGTTGATTGGTTTGTTGTTGTTGCTGAGTTTGATCAACAGTTGGGCTGATACCAAAGAAAAGATTTGTAAATTGACCTGGGTGGAGAGTAAGAATCGAGTTGTTAGGAACATCGTCTTTGTAAGAGAGTGGGGTGATCTTCCAATGTTGCGAAAATCGATGAAATCTGCTTCAAATAGAATACGTCTCCGCCACCACCAATTATAGGATTATCTACTTCTATACCAAGCAAGTAGTTATTAAGATTGGTTGAAGATTGCTGTGAGAATGTAGAAATACGGAGCGAAGCTTTAACTTCGAAATCAGTTTGACATCTGGCAAGACGATATTTCAAATCAGAGTTTCCAGCCTCTGATTCATAGTATACCAAACATCTTAGATTGTATCTACCAACAACCAAGCCACGTACCCACAATGGCACAGTAACAGTAGCACCAGGTGGTAATTCAATATTCAACAATATGGACGAATCCAATGATGTTAATATACTTGCATCTATATAATTATATTAGTATCGTATGTAGATAAATTTAAATACAAAATAGGACCATACCATTATTATTTGAACCAAAACAAATTAAAGTAGGATGACTCAATCTGACTCTGACATTTTTAAGTCCCATCTTGTTGCTACAATTTTTAAGTTGTAGTTTAGCTTGCTTCATTTCACCATGACTTAAAGCAGAGGGGAATTCAATGAATTGAGTTTCTAATCTTGGCATTGGTGTTGTTACACTGAATGTTAAAGTTAGATTTGGTTCATAAACAACCGATTCTCTTTGTTGTCTTGTCCTATAGTTTGCAAATATTAATATTAGTTTAGTGATTTGTATGTTCGTTCATCTGATGGCTTATACATACTTGTTTAGTCTCTTTTGCTTAAGATTGAATTGACGTTTACCCCAACTGATCCACACATACAGAGTCCAAGTCCTTTAATTATTAGTTGACCTTGTTTTAGTGGAACTATAGATAGAACCAATTTCTTAGTTTCACTTGGTCCAAGGAGGATATCTACTGATTCAACTTTGAATGGAGTTTGTCCGTTTTCCATTGCTGCAAGTGCTTCGTCGTCGAGTGGGGACATATTTGACTCTTCCTCTTGTGTCTGTGAGTTTTTAAATGTCGCAACCAAGTGTACGCGATTGAACTGAAGTGGTACCTGTAATGGATTTCTAATTTCGCATTCTACGGTGATTGGTTCCTCAACAACGATTGTTCTCTCTTTTTCCGCCTCTTGGAATTGGTCCTTACGCCACAAATCGAAACCTTGTAATATTGGCTTGGTAATGATAGATGCTTCCTTTTTGAATGATTCTTCCATTTCCTGCCAAACCTGTTGATTCAATTCTGTGGAGTAATCCGACAAAAATACCTGTGTCCTGTCGTTGTTAATCAAAGGAAGTGGGAGTTCACCAATATAGTTGTCTTTGGCAGTCGACTTTGAAATGAAGAGGAACTCTCGAATGATGGAATTCTGAGATTGGAATGACTGACAGTTCTTCTCGAGGAGTTTGTTTACAAACAAGATGGAGTCACTGGTGTGTCCTTGGAAAAAGGAGTATCTCACTAATGCTAGATGTAGATGGTCATCGATGTAGTTCCAATCACGACCTTCGTACACACCGTACGAGAAGCTGTAGCAACGAAGTGCATGCTTTCTCTTTGATGCCTCTGCATACTTATCACCGGCAAGGACCAAACGCATGCATGCCTTTCTGAAAGATGGGGCAGGATACTGTAGCAAACAGAATCCTGCTTGCTCCAGTAGAATAGCTGCACAAAATGGATCTATATCACGCTCTGCAATTGATTTGTATAAGTCTGCCAACAACTTGTAGCTTGATTTACGCTTCAATATTTCACCTTGAATCATAGCTGCGCGCACCGATGGTGCATTTAGTCCAGATCTAAAGTAATTGTTTATCGCTGTTTCAAACTGTGATTCCGTTTCTTTGTTTAACATAAAATTACAAATTCCAATCATTTCCTAAAGGAGAGCGAACAGAGTTTCGTTAGTGTTGTATAATGAATGACATGAAGAAAAGGCTGAAGTAACATACATAGGTCGCAGCATAGTGATTTGGAGTTTTCTCGGCACTGAATTCCTTGAGAAGTGTCTTGTAATTTGACAATGCATTTTCATAGTCCTGCAACAGGAAATAGAGATCCGAAAGCCTACGCTGACACGACTCCACCGAAACAGAGGAGGTACTTTCATCCTCGTTCTTCTTATATCCAATCCTAAGCTTCATTTTGGAAAAGAAACTCTTCTTGTTTGCTACAATCTATTGAGTTATTTGTAACATAGGTAGGTAGGTAAGTAAGTAAACCCGGTTGTTTACTGCTGATAGTTCTCATGCTACCAACTACTTTACAGTATCGTTTAGCTCAAGGATGGATTTCTCAATAAAGTTTGGTATGTGTTTCATTGTAAGTTCGCTTACAATATTAAAGAGAGGGTTGCTGCTGTTAGCAGTAGAGGAGTCGTAGGTGAGTCCACCGTCGTCTTCCTTTGGAGATATACGCAGCAGGTAGGAGTTGGTCGCTCCAAAAGTATTTTTCATCTCAGAGAGACGACGCTCAGACTCGACTTCGGAATTCTCTGGGTGCACAAGAATATAGATTTTAGGTATGTTGGCATCTGCGTTGTATTGCTGGAAGATGGCAGGTGGCTTTGCACTGTCGAACATCTTTACCAACAGACCAATAGGATTGGAATCCTCACTCGAAACAATCAGCATCACAGCAATTGGATGCGAGAATGTCTCGAGCTCTGGGCTATGACATGATTTCAAGTAGTTGTGTCTGTATTTCTCGAACCAAGGTGTCGGATCTTGGCACACTAGCATCTCTACTATCAGTATGATACTCTCTTGCGCTCATCTATGTACTCTACTCTACATACCTTTATGGAAATAGGGAACATCCAATTTATTTCTAATCTTGAAATTCGAGCAATATTCATCTGTTGCCATGGAGTCTACAGTGGTGGAGGTGTCAGCGATACTTTGTGCAAAGCTAGCTGGTTCTAGATGTTGCAGTGTAATGAAATTCAGTTTCAAATCATTGAGTTCATAGTACGATTCACCAACTTTAACTGAGACTATATTATTGTTGTTTGAACAGAGATTGATAGAGATACAAAGGCAAGGTTAGTTGTTATTACTTAAGTAACACAGTAGTGCTCAAAGTCATATGCTGAAATGCAATCTACCTTTACGCTTGTCATTGACATATTGATTTAATATATCTGTAAAAGAGTTTCCTGTTGTAGCCGACATCTTCTGAAAGACTTTGGTAACGGTTGGTGAAGTAATCACCAAAACAGATGGTGAGACCCATGATTGTATAGATAATCTAAGGTCTTTATAGATAGCTGTATTCTCTTTAGGTAAGATGAAGCCGATGTATTCATATTTACAATCAAAACTATCTAACCTATCCAATCTAATCCAATCTGTATATTCCTCTTTCTATAGTGACTAGTAGTAACTCAAATCAAATGATTATCTATTTATTTTATCCTCACTTTTATATCTATATCTATCTAAATATATCTAAATACTATATTTGTAATTTTTTGAATAATTAAACAGAACAACAATCTACTTTATCTGCAAATGAACCTAAAATACAACACAAATGATCAAACTAAGGATTGGTGCTTTTATGAACAACATACTACCAACCCAAAAGGTAAAAACAAAAATCTAAAAAAAACAATCAATATTTTTCAAATGATATAAAATAACAATCCCTCTTTTGAATTGTAGAAATGGAAATCAATAATGTTGTTTTTACATTTTTTTATTAATTTATTCAAGAATAATATTGATAATGATGAAGAAGCAGAAGAAGAAGAAGAAGAAGATGATGATGATGATGATGTTGTTGTTGTAAAGTAGAATACATTGAGTGTTGGATGAATGATGAGTGTATTCTTATCTTCAAATCTATTTTAAATGGAGCCCATTTCAAATAACCCGGATTCATGAATTTCCAATGATCCTAATGTTTCAAAAGATGATCCTTCAGTTAAATCCAAGATTTCTATTTTCAATATTGAAAAATGTTAGAATGATACTGAAATTGGTAATTAAAATGATAATATTACCAAAATGAGCTGTGTCTTCAATTTTCTCTGAAGAAACTACATTACAATAGAGTTGGATTATCAAAAAGATAACAAATAAAATAAACAATAGTTTAATCATTATTGATTGTTTTATAGATATTAAAGTCTATTCATAAATAAATATTAAATAAGTAAGAAAAATATTATTAATAATAATTATTAGAGATCAAACTATTCTAGTAAAGTCACTAACTAGGAAGAAATAAATTATAAAGCTTTAAAAAAAAAAAAGGATATTTATAGAGTTTCTTTTATTGTAGTTTTAATTGTAGATAAAATAAAAAGTAACCTAAATTTAATCCTAGGACTAAACTTGAAAAATAGACCAAACGATAAATTACATCTGATAAGGTCATATTCTTCCAGTACAATGATTGTTCGATACTAACAAAACCAACAAATCATATAGTTCACTTCGAATTACGACACACATTAGAATGTATTGTCACATTGAATTATATCAGATCAGATATGTCTTTAAATAGGGTTTACCAATGGAAAGTGAAGAAATATATAAATAATTGAGAAACTCCTATTCCAGTAAAAACATATTTAATTTTATTTTTTTATTACAATTGAAATAAAATGAATTTTAGACATTAACACTTCCATGGTAATGACAACAATAATCGAAACAACGACAATAATATTATTATAAATATTTTTCTCTTGAAATTTTATTTACAAATAAATTAGATTAAACTCTGTTGTTTGGTTGGATTTTGTTTTTCAGGTAGTCCATGTGCTATGAATAGGCTGCAGTTTCTTGTGGCTTCATTTCATTATTGGGTTTTTTTGTTATTGCTGCTCTGTTGGTTAAGTTTACCAGATGCACCATGCGACGTTGGTAGTAGCTTGTTGGGACAAAGTGTTTTGAGTTTGTTGTAAATTTACTTGTGACTTTTGGTTCAAGACTGATGAGGTGGATTTGGTGGTGAATGAAGTAAGGTTTTCTGTGAAATAAATAGAAATAAAAAGAAGAGAAGTTATATTAATAAATAAATTTGGAAAGATTTATATTTTAATTAGTTTTGATACTTACTGATCAACATTTTAGATATTGGTTTGGTTTTTTTTATTCAGGAAGTTTGGTTTTTAGGTTTTGATTCTGTTGGTTTAGATTGATTTGAAATGGAGTTGTTGAAAGACGATGCTTTTATACTTGAAAACTCTGATGGAGTATCAGACCAACATTGTTTTAATTATTAGTTGAGATTATACCAAAAATCATTGAATCTAAGATCAAAATTAGAGTTAGCATCTCAAACCAATTATTTCATTACATATTTGGAAATGATAGAGTGTCTCGTTAGTATACAACCCAAGTATTTTTAGTGGATGATGTAGAGGATACTTATGATTTAACCATATAAAGATGATATAAATTAAATTTAGAAGTGTAAAAGAATCACTTCTGAAGTAAGAATTAGATCTATTTAACAACGGAAAGGCACCAACACCCATCACCCAACTTCTATTTCATAACTTCAACACCGCTACCACTAGGTTTGCTCCATATAGATATAAAAACAATATATTGGTCATATACATTTATTTACTGGTGCTTCTCCTACTGCTCAGATATGAATAATAATAATAAGAAAAAACATTACTACTCGTGTGTGAGTCGGTTTTAGAGTGGGGTGTGTCGGTAGCTCGGGTAGTGGTATAGATAGTAAGTAGTTCCACTTCTTCTGAAATATTTAATTAATGTTGTTGTTGATACTGATGATGATGATAAAAGTATTTCTGTTGAATACGTGATATTAATTAATATAAAGAAGGATAGGATAGGTTAGGAAAGGGTTTGGATTGCGTTGATTAAACAACCTTCAAATCAATTCTAATTAAATAGGAAATTAACATTGTTGATTCCATTCAATACGAAACTGAAGAGTATGTTAATATATATTTTGATATTGTTTATAGCAGTACTATTTGGAGTGGTTGATGATGTGAATTGGTTGATGATAATGGTGATTTTTAAATATGTAGTTGTTGGTTTGATTTATAAAAGGGTGATCCAAATAGAATTCCACTTGTAGTTTAGTGTGAAAGCATGAAATAGTTTGGTACCAGTTGAAAAATCGTATATTTAAAGAGGGAGACTGTGAGGTGGTAGGAGTAATTCATTAAAATTCCGTTAACATTTATAGACAAGTTGTTTTAATTAAATCATATACAATTGGTATAAAATATAATAAATTTAAACGAATGAATCAGATAATTAAATCTCTATTGGTTAAAGATATTAAGTATAAAATAAGTAATGAGAAGAGATGATGGGGGCTTTTGGTTTGATTAAAAAGTGGTAAATCAGTGAGTGTGTATATCAAATACAATATCCTTATCAAAATGAGTGATCATTTCACATGTGGGGTAGTGGTTGATTGATTGATTTACTGCTTGATAAATTGGGGCGAAACATTGCTCGTAATCTAATCAATTAAGCTGATGGATTGTAGTATAAACATTTACAACATATAAACTAAATTAGTCCACAATTATATGATTCTTGTTAGTTGATTTTAACATTTAAATACACGTGGAACTACCTAGTTATATGTACCAATAACAAATTGAGAATTCAAAACTATTTACTTACTTTATATGTTATTGGAACACATATATCTATTTTCTTTTAAATATTGTCAGTGGTTGTTTGGTTGATTGGTTGGTTGATTGGTATGTTGAACAACAACTTCTTTTAAATTCCGTGATAGCTAACTTCATCATAAAGATCAGAAAACGGATTATCCAACATTTTATATCTGTTTTCAATGGGCGCTTAATGCAACTGTCATCAAATTACCAGTTTTAACTTCTTGTCAGTACTGCTATAGCACCACATTAGGATGGATCAGTATTGTCATTAACTTCAAACCCTATGGTTTAGCTACTTTAATCAGTGACTATCCAATTGGATTGAAATGTTTAGATATTAATAATCGTCCTTACCATGATCTAGTACACGCTCATTAAAACTATATCAATTTCAACTGTTCTCATTATTTTCAGAATAGTTTACTTTAAAACAACTAGTTTCAACTTGATATCGAACAACAACAACAACTCTAGATGTAGAATCAACCAGTTGGGAATATAACCATCTTGAAGTATTGAAAGCACTATAAACTAACCACCTACTATAATTCTTGTACTAGTGTTAGTGTGATGAAGATACATACTTGACAATATTGATGTTCAAGACAATACCGCTAGACAATTGAACAGTACATAGCAGTGCTAATTCTAATGATAGAGAGTAGTAAGATCGTTTAATAGATCTATGTTTAAACTCTATTTGCTAACCAATCAATCATATGAATTTGATATATATGATTGAATGCATTGTCTGATATATCTACTAAATTTAGATCAGATGTAAATGAGCATCATTACTTTTAAAGTAAGTAAATATTTTACATCATTGGTTAATTATCACTACAAACAAATAAACAAACTAATACATAAATAAAATCAATATTATCATATGATTCTTTTGTGTATGATTTAACTATTAATCAAGTTTGTTAGGATATACAACAACAAATGCTTTCATAATCTATAAATTCATCAAATGATTCAATAATAATAATTATATTGTATAAAGTTATAACTGCTATAGTTTCCAACGTTTTTATTACTATACTTTTATTGAGATATATAAACAAAGTCTAAAAGTTTATCTTTGATTGTTGATTTTTAAATTTAAAAAATTTGAAAAAAATGACAGTTAGATTTTTTTTTGAAAATCATTGATTCTTATCAACTGATAGTATTTTGAATAGTCATCGTTTGAGTTGTTGTTATAGTATCTTTTCAAACATTATATATTATATTTCAGATTATAGAAATAATGATTTAGACACCGAATCATCATCATTTACTTTTGACGAAATATATAAATTACACCACCCAACAACAACAATAACAACACCAACAACTACTGCATACTTGAGCAAGAAATATTACATTGATTCATTGAAAATCGAATAGACTAGACTCGACGAGATAGATATCTATATTCTAAAAGATGTCTTCAATGAGTATAAAGAGTGATGAAGTAAATTTCTTAATCTATAAATATTTACAGGAATCTGGTAAGATATACTAAACTATACTATACTGTGAAATTAATAGATAGATTACTAATATAACTTTTGATTCTTCTCGATTGCATCAATTCTTCATTCTCATATCATTCATTCATTCTTTCATTCATTCAACGACAACTTAAACTTGACTCAATTCATCTAACTTTGGTTCTCTGTTTCATTGATAATATCACTCAAATACTTGCATTCTACTTCATCTCGATCTGCTTTGAATATGAAACCAACAATGACAAATGGTACTTGGTTAATAATAGGATTCCATCACTCTGCATTTACATTCTTTAATGAAAGCTGTGTGGCTAAATCAGATATTGTCAATGTATCCGATGATATACCACATGGATCACTGATATCGGTACTACAAAAAGGAATACAGTATTTGGAAGTGGAGACACATCTCCAGGAGGATGGAACAGAGTTGAATTGTAGCGAACCATTCTCATTGGTAACACCGCACGTATGCCAGGTAGTAAAGAAAGAAGGCAAGAAATCGAAATCATCACAGGCCGACAAAGATGTAGTCATGACACCTGTATCATCTTCAGTGCAAATCAAGAAAGAATCAAAGACAGCCAACGAAACTCCAAACAAAGAGACTACAAAGGCTAAAGATAAGAAAGACAAAGAAAAGGATAAAGATGTAAAGATGAAAGATACACCAAATAGCAGTAAGTATAGCACAATGGGTAGATTCAAAAGTAATCTTCTAATGCGATTCCAATTCATATCACAGAAAAAGATAGAGAAAAGGAAAAAGATAAAAAGGATAAAGAGTCAGCTGCTTCATCCTCATCTTCTGCAACTACAACTGCAACTGCAGCACCAGCCCCACCAACAACTATGGAGATTCCAGAGTCTGATGTTACCATACTCAAAGGACACAAAAACGAAGTATTCATTTGTTCATGGAATCCAACCAGTTCGTTACTGGCTTCTGGTAGCGGTGACAGCACAGCTCGTATTTGGGCACTACCCACCGACGGACCAGTCTCATCATCCAAACAACCTATAAACTCACTCGTACTCAACCATTATAATGCTTTATCACCTAAAACCATTGACGTAACCACCTTAGATTGGAATGTAAGTAGCACGAGTTCAAAGTTTCATCTATTTAACCTTCAGGATTGACTAAAATGTGATTATTATAGTTGGATGGATCATTACTGGCAACTGGATCATATGATGGTGTAGCTAGAGTTTGGACAGCAAAAGGTGATTTAATGCATGTTCTATCGCAACATCAAGCTCCAATTTTCTCGTTAAAGTGGAATAAGAAGGGAGATTATCTTCTAAGTGGATCTGTTGATAAAACATCAATTGTGTGGGATATAAAGAGTGGATCTGTGTTGCAGCAGTTCGAATTCCACTCTGCACCAACACTTGATATCGATTGGAGAAACAACACACAATTCGCATCTTGCAGTACAGATCGACTTATTCACCTCTGCGAGATTGGCAAGAACAGACCTATCAAAACATTCCAAGGTCACGATGACGAAATCAATGCAATCAAATGGGATCCATCTGGGACACTATTAGCAAGCTGTTCCGATGACACAACTGCAAAAGTAACTAGTGAATTGACTTTGTTTGTTAATACAGCATTGCTAACGCTAAATTTAATTTAGATATGGAGTTTAAAGAGTGACGAATGTGTTCACAACCTGAAGCAACACAGAAAAGAAATTTATACGATAAAGTGGAGTCCAACTGGGCCTGGATCTGCCAATCCAAACAAAGATCTTGTGTTGGCAAGCGCATCATTCGATAGCACTGTCAAATTGTGGAATGTAGAAGTCGGTGCATGTATACATAATTTCACTAAACATACCGATCCTGTTTATACTGTATCGTTTAGTCCCAACGGCGAGTATCTGGCAAGTGGATCATTCGATAAATGCCTGTACATTTGGTCAGTCAAAGACGGAACACTAGTAAGAACACACAGAGGAAGTGGTGGTATTTTTGATGTATGTTGGAACAGTACAGGTGACAAGCTATCAACCTGTTTTTCAAATAGTACTGTTTGTGTCATGACATCAGAATGTAGAATAAAATAAAGCATCATCCTCACATCATTGTTACTCTTCTTAATAACCAAAAGTTAATAAACAAACACAATAAGCACACAACAACAGCAGCAAACCAGTTAGTTTACCTCTAAAAACCAAGCAGTGCTGCGTTATTCCAATTATTTATTACAGTATTTGTATTTAATGTCATCAGCTGCTCTTGACTTGCAGAAGTTCAACTTCAGTGTTAACACACATCCTCATTTGATTTACAGGAATTTGAAACTTCAAATTCATGCTGTTCGAACAATGACTCTTGAGTTTTAACAACACATTTCAATACAAAAGTTAATTTGTTAAAAGCATTCCATTCCAATTGAGGAACAACTAAAATAACATTGCAAGTATTTGTTTATAGATTCAAACAAATCAAAAGCTGCAATAACAACAACAAGGATTTCTTATTATTGCAGAATTTTATTCATTTTTTTTATTCGAAATTTTTTTAAATTAATTTGGCTAACTGCTTCCAGCATGCTTTTTGCTTGCAAGGGGGGAACTTTAGATCTAAGCAATCAACAGTAATAACTATAGTAATCGTCATAGCTATATTCATACTCAATACAATTGTATTATTATTATTATCATTATTATTATTAGCAGTAAAAGTAGTTGTAGTTGGCAATAGGCATATTAGAAAGTGTAGAAAAGTATGTCAGATGAGGCAACACAGGCATGCACCCTCGCTGTTGAAATGGACGATGAACTTACATCGACAAAGAAAAATGGATGGGCTATATTGAAATCACTGAATCCGGCTTATCCTGACTTTACTTTATGTGACAATGAAGTTATCATTGGTAGACAGCCAAATAGTACAATACATTTCAACGATATGAATGTATCTGGAAAGTATGTTTGTTTGTCGCCTGCAGTCGAGTCACAGTTGACATTTAACTGATCTGCTTTACTATTTTGGATTATTATAATAGACATTGCTCAATAAAGAAAGAGACTGATGATGGTGATGACCAGCATGGTCCTATCATTGCCTTCCTCTATGACCATAGCACCAATGGTACCTATGTCGATGGAATGAAGGTGGGTAAAGGAAACAGATTCCTCCTCTCCGGTGGACAAGAGATTGGTTTAGTATTAAGTAAAAAACAAAGTCAAGGTATGATTTGTCAGAAATTAATTAGTAGTTGTGCACCTATATATATATTAATAATAAATCATTGCCTTAACAGAAAAAAATAGCATTCATTTACCAGACTTGTGAGAAAGAGGATGAAGAGGAAGGTGGTCCGCAAAAGAAATATCATATTGGTGAAACTTTAGGTTGTGGTAACTTTGCAACTGTCAAGTTGGCAGTGGACAAGAAAACTGGCGCGAAATTTGCCATCAAGATTGTTGACAAGAAGAAATACTTTATGAATTCATCATCAAGAAAAGATGCACTCATGGATGAAGTCAACATTCTCACTCAACTTAACCACCCAAATATCATTCACATTCAAGAAGTGTTCAACACCGAAAAGACACTGTACCTGGTTTTAGAATTGTATGTGTAGTTTTGTTTATTCGTTGGTGGTCAGAGGTAGTCGATACTAACAATGGTTTCATTTGTTTCAGGGTCGAATGTGGAGAACTATTAAATGATATATTGACTTGTTCGTTCTACAAAGAGGATAAGGCAAAGAAATTTTTCAAACAGATTGTCAATGCAGTAAAGTATCTGCATGACCAAGGCATTGCACATCGTGATTTAAAACCAGAGAATATCTTGTTGAAGCACAAAAAGGAGGACATAAGCGACGCAATTAAACTGAGTGATTTTGGTCTATCACGATCCATCAGTGAAGGCAGTTTCATGAAAACCATGTGCGGTACACCACAATATTTGGCACCTGAAATTCTTACAAACTCCAGTGTCGGTGGTTATGGTAAAGAAGTTGATTGTTGGAGTATGGGTGCAATTTTATATGTAATGTAAGTAAAGAGTTTCGTATATTCGCATTCATTGTCACTAAAATGTTAATATTTATATAGGCTATGTGGATATCCACCATTTGATGATTCCCAGGATATATCGATTTTTGAGCAGATAAGAAATGCTGTATTTGAATTCCCAGATGAAGATTGGTCAAAGGTGACTCCAGAAGCCAAAGATCTTATTAAACGACTGTTAACTGTAAAATCCAATGAAAAGATATTCATGTGATCAAATTTTAGATCATCCTTGGTACAATCCAGTAAGTAAAGTTTCCCAATATTTGATGGATGAATGTTAATCATGTTTGGATAGGCAAAATCACTAGAGTCATTGATTGAAAAGGATAAAGAATTAAATGATAGATTTTTGGGAAAGAGAAAATCCGAGGATGGATTATTGTCATCCACAGAAACTTCCAAAAATATGAGCTCGCCATCTAACAGTGACGTAACCAATTCAGATTCATCAACAAATACTCTGAAGAAATCAAAGAGCGAAAATAATGTACAGATTCAGGAAAACAAAATTAACACCAACAACAGTATCAACAAAGGTAGTATTTCGAGCATAACCATTGGCCAAAATCACAATAAGCCGAATACAGGCAATTTGAACAAAGAAGACGAAGATTCCGACACTGATGAAGAGTTGGATATGTCAAAGACCGATTTGAAACCAATCTCACCAATCAAGCAGAGGACATCTTCTAATTTGTCTGCAATGAGCACTTCAAGTGACAGTATCTCAAGTAAAAGTGCCCCATCTGTGCCAAGTCCTAACAGCTCACCAAAATTATTTGCTGTACCTGCACCAAAGCCATCAACACCACAAAAAAGAATTGCCTATGTGTATGTATGGGTAAGTTATTTAGTACTTCAAGTTGCCAAATTGCTATAGAGTTATATTAATGTATTTTTTTAGTGATAGATGCTATAGAAAGAATCCAGCACATTTCAAAGAGTTCCGACATCCTAACAAATGACAAGCTTAAAATATATAATTTATTTTTTGTAATCTTTTCCTTGATTCATCTTTATCTAATAATCATGTTTGTTACATACTCAAATTAGTCAATGTGTTCAATCAAAATTTTAAGAAAATCTCAATTGATCAATGGATCGAAATATTGTGGGATGATTGATCCATTGTAGGATCCATGCCTTGATTTACAACTCCGATATTCATTATTGCATTCAATATGAGTTTAGAATCAAAGAAAAAGTCATCTACTCAGATTGTTGCATGTGCGGCAACCACTACTCTGACCCTTCATACATTCTTCAATTGTCGAGTAGTTAATCTGCGTTTCAATCTGTCAACGATCTTCAGCCAGCTAGTCTTCTCTATCCCACAGTTCGTTGTTGACGAAACCATTCACAAGAAGGATGGTGGAAGTGAGACTGACTATTCTGATCCTAAAAAACAGAAACTACATAAAAAAAAATTTTTTTGAAAATTGAAATACCGCTTGCAGAAAATAAAAATTTCTAAAGTGCTCATGCCGAGAATCGAACTCGGGTCGCTTCCGTGGCAGGGAAACATTCTACCTCTGAACCACATGAGCTTTTTTGATGTTTTAATATTCTTTTTAATTGTAATGAAATTATTTTTTATAACAATATAATTTATATCAGAACTTGAAGTTAATAAACTCAACCATTCTAATTGTCATTTATGCATGAAATAGACAACAGAGATCATCTTTCTTGGTAAATTGTAAAGTTGCTACTTTCATTTTAGATAGGTGTGTTTTACAAATGAACAATCTCATCTCTTTCGTTGATAAGAACTATAATAATAATGAGTTCGCTCAAAAGGTATTGACTCAATCGAGGTAGTTCCTGTAAGAAAGACAACCTATCATCCAAATTTACAAACTCAAAGACGTCTTTATAATGTAAACAATTTAAGTTCTTTAAAATATACAATATTTATTAGATCAAAAACATGAAGGATCTTTCCTAAAGTATGACTTTTGGTTTTGATTTCTTATTTATTGAATTGTATAACCAATTCAAACCTTCAAATATTCCAACTCCATCTTTTCCAATAGTAGGTTGGAGGTACCAATCTCTATTTTTTAATTCTTGGAGCTTCAGTCTTTCAGAGATCTCTGCCATTGATAAAGCCCCTGATAAATCTTGTTTGTTACAAAGGAAAAGCATGGTTTTACCAGAGAGATTCTCTTCCTTATTCAATTTTTCAATTTCTTCAGCTGTTTCTTCCATCCTATCTATATCAGAGGAATCAATCACAAAAACTACAGCAGTAGTTTCTGCATAATAAAATCTCCATGCTCTTAAAATAGGTTGCCCACCAAGATCCTTTTATTAAAAATTAATATATTTAATTTCAAGTTCCTAAATATATACATACCCAAGCTGTAAACTTGAAATTTTTTATATTCAGCCGTTTTCAAATTGAATCCAAACGGTAGGAATTGTATTTACTACTTCTCCAAAGTTAATTGGTTCAGGATTGTAGTTTTTCCCACTGCATCAAGTCCAATCATTATGACTTTTACATCCTGCTTTGTATTGAACATTAAATATAATTTAGCAAAATTATACCCATTTTGAATAATAAACAACTAAAACAATAATGAATGTAAATGTCGATAATTGTTTTGAATCGGCTTTAATTTGTTTATTGTTAAAAATTAGAGTTTTTAGTGCTTTGCTAGTTTTTCAATTTTTTGATATTTAACAAAACCTTTAATGAATTAATTCAAGTTATTGAAAAACATTAGTCGACAATGATCCCAAGACAAATAATCAATATAAGTTGTCAAGAAAACAAGATCATTGTCAACCGACAGGAGTATATTAAGTTACATTTACAGCAGTAGAACTTCCATATTTCGTGATAAACGATGTAGATTAGGAGAGAAGCATTGTCACGTCAAGATAAAGCATAGGACTGCTCAGGCGACCATGGGCAGCAGGAATAGAGATGTTCAACTGGTTGAAGATCATTGACAGATTGAAATGCTGGTTAACTACTCGATATTCGAAGAATGTATGAGTATACGGTCAGAATAGTAATTAAGATTTGGGGTTTTGTATTCATTGGATGTCAGGCAATCGTAGATCTCTAGGAGGTTGAGGAAGTGTTATTTATTAACTTTAGTAACAGTAATAATACAAATAACACTCTCAGCTCTGTAACTTTGAAACGAACGATAATAATGAGTTCAAGAGCTTTCTTTAGAAGTTATCAAGATGTATTAGTCAATGAATTAAACAATATTAGAAGACATTGTTTATTGAGGTAGTTCCTCAAACTTAAAAGAAAAAATAAATATACAATATTTTATTAGATCAAAAAACATGAAAAGATCTTAATAAAATGGATTCCAAAAATATGGCTTTGATTTTGATTTCATATTTATAGTATTGCATAACAATTCAAAACCTTCAAATATTCCAACTCCATCTTTTCCAATAGTAGGTTGGAGGTACCAATCTCTATTTTTTTAATTCTTGGAGCTTCAGTCTTTCAGAGATCTTCTGCCATTGATAAAGCTCCTGATAAATCTTGTTTGTTACAAAGGAAAAGCATGGTTTTACCAGAGAGATTCTCTTCCTTATTCAATTTTTTAATTTCTTCAGCTGTTTCTTCCATCCTAATCTTTATCAGCTGAATCCAATCACATAAACTATAGCAGTAGTATCTGAAAAAAAATTTCTCCAATATATTCTTAAATTAGGCTGACCACCAAGATCCTATTATTAAAAAAATTAATATATTTAATTTTCAAGTTCCTAAATATATACATACCCAACTATAAACTTGAAATTTTTTATATTCAAGAGTTTCAACATTGAATCCAACGGTTGGAATTGTATTTACTACTTCTCCCAAAGTTATTGGTTCAGGATTGTAGTTTTTCCAACTGCATCAAGTCCAACCATTATGATTTTAAACATCCTGCTTTGAATTTAACATTAAATATAATTTAGCAAAAATTATACCCATTTTGAATAATAAAACAACTACACAATAATAAATTTTAAAAGTAGATAATTGATAATTTTTTTGATACAGCTTAAATATTTGAAGGGCGATAAACAAAAATTAGATGTGTGTTTGGCCTTGCTGGTTTTTTGAATGTTGCACATTTTTCAAAAAACAAAATTTGAAGGAATTTGATTCTTTTTGGGAAGTATTGTTATTGCAGTTGTTATTGTTTACTTACTGTTGTGTTGCTGTTATTGATGTTGCTATTACTATTACTATTGCTGTTGTTTTTACTATTGGTATCAAGTATCTAGTTTTAATTACCTCACTAGGTAATACTATCACAGCTTTACTCACTATCCATACTTTTGAGATCTAAAGTCACACTGCTTTAACCAGCTACATACTCTAGTTTTTTTATTTTTGAAGAATGAAATAATGTAAGAAAAGGTCTTCTTTGAATGATGCATATGGGATTAAAAAAATAAGTAGATCTCCTAACAGTGTAACAACAACACAATTTTACAATAATTTATAAAATATCAATTTTACGAAAAAACACCTTAAAAGGAAAAACCGAAAGAATCTTAATCAGATTAATAATTTACTACAAATAGAGAAACTAACTAAGTATATTATTTAATTTGATTAAGGTAATTAAAAATAAAGATTAATAATTTACTACAAATAGAGAAACTAACTAAGTATATTATTTAATTTGATTAAGGTTCTCTATTCAGAGTTTAGTTTGAGTTAATATCTTTTAATAACAATAGGTCTGATCAACCTATTATTTATTAAACTTTTTTAGTTCTTTTTTTTATATCTAATACCTCAAACTCCCCGGGGAGGTAATTAGACATCTATAATATATATATACATATCTACACACAATTATCATTATTATTATTATATTTCTATTTAGCTATAATACTTATCTATATCAAATGACAGACGAACAAGCAAATACCACAGTGGAAAAGTCAACTCCGACTGTTGCTAAGGGGCTTTCGTATACTGAGTGTCATAATATGGTTATGGAGGGCTCACCACTCAAGAGGGATTTCTACACAGCGAGCGCAGTAAGAGATCTACTTACATTTGTCGAGACCTTGGTCAACAATCTGAATACTGATCTGGAAGATGCAAGAAAGACAACAGCAACAGCAGTAAAAGAGTTGGAGCATAGAAATCAACACGTCGAGACACAAAACATGCTAATTAACGAGTTGAAACATCGTATTAAACAAGCTGAGAAAACCGTAGAGGGACCAATGAATACCTCATCACGATCTTCAGTTCCTGTAGAATTTCATCAACAAGATGATGATTCGTTAGTTCAATCGTCTTCGAATCAAAGAGCGAACGAAGCATTATCTTTGTCGGCTCTACAAGAACAAAAGGTAGCCAAGGTCACAGAACCTGAAATCAAAGCCTTCCGAAAGTGTTTCAACGATATCAACAAGAAATCAACGGCGACATTCAAATCCTACTTAACGTTCGTTGCTTCTCTGGATGGCAATCAACCCTCTGAAAGAGTTAGAGCGGTAATACAAAACATCGTCCAACATATCAGTCAGATTCAAACCAGCTTCAGTTTGCTAGACGACGCTCAACGCAAGAAATGCACTCAATCATGGGATTCATTCTTGAACTGGATGGTTGATAAGTTCCATAACAGGACAATCATGTTAGCATATCTGGACAGCCAAATTAGGTCTTTTAAACTCAACAACGATTTTGGAAACTACATGGAACTCATGGAACTAATTACAGAGTATCACAGAACCGATGTCCCCGATATTAAGCTTCTGGAAGCTCTGGCCGCAGCTATTACCATCCCTGGTAAGCTGTTCATTATCAACGCGTTCAAAGACGCTAACTACGTTGGCGATGCTACTCTCCAGTCGTTTTCCGTCAATGGTGTCAAACTAGCTACCAGACACCTTGGTCTTTGGGAAGCCTACCTCAAGGGTCGAGCCGAGGCTCACTCAAGCCAATTCGAAGTCGATAAGCAAAGGCAGGACACCAAGCCCACTCATAAGAAGAGAAGTTCCACCTTTTTTCGTGAAGAAAGAAAAGTCGAGGAAAAGAAGCCGGAAACCGATAAGAAAGCAGAAGGCGATAGGAAGCACGAATCCTCCTCCTCAGATAAACAGTCTAGCTTCAGGAATAGACAACAATATCCCAAGAAGGGAGAAAAACCCAGTACAAGTTAATGGACTTGTCTGGAAGTCCTCTGGCCACTACATGAAGGTAGTCATCGGTGGTCGCGAGGAAAAAGCCATGATCGATTTGGGCTCCCAAGCCTCACTTATCGATCCGTCTCTACTACCACTATTAGGCTTATCCGAATCTCCATGCCGAGAGTATCTTAAGCCTATCGCGCAGGTGCAGGGTTTCTACGCCAACTCCTACACCAATGTTAAGGTGACCATGCCTGGTACCATTGATAATATTAACTATCCCATCACGATCAACTCCAAAATGTTCGTGGTGAAGAACAACCATGGGATCATTATCGGAAATAACCTCTTCGGTTTAATGGGTCCCATAGCACACCTCTTTGATGAGGTGCCGCATCTAGCAATTCCAGTTTGGCTAGATGGGCAAAAGAAGAAGCTAGCTTTTGCCAAGTTACCGGTCATTTCTGTCTCTAAAGGAGCACCTAGAACACTGGTACTTAGGAACTTTACCAAGCACGATTTGACGAAAGTTAATCCGAGGTCTGTGGTGGCGGTAGCGTCTGCGCCTACTCCACCAGCGAAGGTCGACGCAGCTGTAAAACCTGATCTTAATACAGCCTCAGAAATCGTCAACAATGATAAAGATCCGCCGGAGTCACTTGATACAGTAGTCTCCGAAGACCCACCTCAGGTTACGACGCCCGAGGTCGAGGTTACACACGATTCCGTCCCGGATGTCGATAACACAAATGATAGTGTTCCGGTGGACGATCACACGCACGACAACGTGGATCTTACGGAGGATCGTAGTGTACCTGATGATGAAGTGTACGAAGACGACGAACCTTTCTTCTCATCATCAGATCCAGAGCTCGAACGTATGGCAGTCGCTATTCTCGAACTTTATAAGAGAATCATCGTGGACAAGCTGCCAGACAACCACTCTCCGGACAGGAAGAAGTTCAATATGGATATCATCCTCAAAGAGAATGCGAAATCTTTTAATATCAAACACGGGAGAAGATCACCTGAACTCGAAGCTAAGATTTCAGCGGAGGTTGCCAAGCTCTTGGATATAGGCGTGGTGGAAGAAGCTCCACCTAATACTGAATTCTGTTCACCGCCATTTTTCGCCAACAAAGGCACGTCTAAAGAGAGGATGGTTATTGATTTCAAACATCTTAATTCACTCACTCTCGATTATGTGTATCCTATGGAAAGACTCGATGACATCATTGAATCTATAAGCGGAGCCAAGGTTTTCTCCGTCATCGACGCCAAGAGCGGCTTTTATCAAATGCTTCTTAATAAGGCGTCTAGAAGGTACACAGCATTCTCGGCTAATGGAAAACTCTATATGTTCACTAGACCTTGTTTTGGCTTAAAGAACAGCCCTGCTTACTTCAACAGATGGCTGCAGCACATACTCGATCCTCTCGTGAGAAAAGGATTCGTCAGAGTTTATGTTGATGACATTCTCATCTTCTCTAAGTCAGTTGCCGAACATGAACAACACGTCAAAGCAGTACTCGACCTACTCGATAAAAACGACGTCTACATTGCTAAATCTAAATGTCACTTGTTCAAGACGTCTGTTTCCTACGCTGGTCATATGTTATCCGACAATGGTATAAAGCCTTTGTACAACACTGTACAAGGTATTCTAAACAGAACTGTTCCCACCACTGTTAAAGAAATGAGATCATTCATTGGTGCTGTCAATCATTACAGGAGATATTTAGATCGTAAAGGCGAACAACTTGCGCGACTCACAAACACGATATCTTCTAAAAACAAGAAGCTCAATCTCACTGATCAGGAGGTTGCAGACTTCAACGACATCAAAGCTGAACTTTGCTCCTCTAGATGCTTGATGTCACCCAACTATAAGAAGACGTTCCATGTGTATACGGATGCCTCAGATGTTGGTTCTGGTTTGATGATCGCCCAGCACGACGACAACGACAACTTACGTCCAGTCATATTCGATTCTAGAAAGTTTGACTCAGCACAAAGAAACTACAGTGCCAGAGACAGGGAGTTACTGGCGGTCATTCATGCCGTCACTAGATATGGTTATATGCTCAAAGATCGACCGTTCGTACTGCACACGGACCACAAGAATCTAATTTACGATTCTCAGTCCGATCTGGATAATCCTAGGCTTAATAGATGGAGTGAGATCCTATCTAGGTTTAATTTCCAGATTGTTTATATTCCTGGTTCTACGAACGTGGTCGCAGATTATCTATCCAGAGCTCCAGAGTTCGAATCGCCTTGGGACTCTAATCTTATCAAGGATATCAAAAGCTCATATACATCAGAAGACCTTCCCAGATCCACCAGGGATTGGTTCGATACGTTCAAAAGAAGGGTGGATGCAACAGTTGTCAACGATCTACACTACTGGATCGATGGCGAAAACCTCAGGTTGGTGGTTCTGGACAGCTCCTCAATCGAATCTATCATAGCGGAAGCACACTCATCGTTGTATAGTGGACATGTGGCCTACGCTAGGATGGCTGCCAAGTTGTCAAAATCATACGTGTGGCCTCAGATGACAGCAACCATCACCAACTATATCAAGAAGTGTCCTTTGTGTCAGAGGTCATCTATCAAGAAGATCAAAGAAGGTTTCCTCGCGTCACTACCACTTCCAGACAGGCCGTTCAAAGATATATCTATGGACCTGTTAGCTCTACCGCCGGCTGAAACCGGTGAAGACAACCTATTTGTGGTTGTTGACAGATTCACTAAATCTGTCAGATTATTCCCTTGTACCAAGGACGTTACAGCTCAGCAGCTTGGTCATTGGTTCGTTAGAAACATTGTAGCGAAATATGGTGCACCGTCAACAATTGTTTGCGATCGCGATTCGAAATTCACTTCAGATTTGTGGACTACTGCTATGAAAGAAATGGGATCTCAACTATGCATGACACAACCAGGTCGTGCACAAGCAGATGGGCAGACTGAAAGGTTCAACAGATCGATTTTGGAACATATCAGAAAGTGGACAGACAGGAAGCGCTCATGGGCGGAAGACATTAGTTTCGTCGAAATGTGTATCAACAACAACGTCAACGCTACAACTCAATTCACACCTAATCAATTATTGCTCGGTTACGAAATCAAACTACCATGGAATGCAGGTACATTTGGTTTATCTAATTACAAGGAATGTCAAGACATTTACAGACTCGAGGCCAAGACCAATGCTCTTGATGGTCAGATCCGACAGGCCAAGAATCACGACAAAGTTGTTAAGAACTTCAACACATATAAGATTAACGACTTGGTCCTAATCAGAAGATCCAGGCTCAACACGCACAAATCCGGCGAGGAGAACGATCGTAAACTTACTCAAGCATGGGGTGGACCGTTCAGTGTTGTTAAGAAGCTTACTGATTTGAACTATGTTGTTCGACTTCAGAATAAAAGAACAACGGACCGTACCGTTCATGTGGATGACATGAAGCCTTACATTGGTGATCCTACCAATACCCACATCCTAGACGTCGTGGCCATTCTCAAGAAAAGAATCTCTGGTCGCGGTACCGGTTCCACAACCGAATATCTGGTCAAGTTCGACACTATCAGCGACGACCACAACAAATGGATCAACGAAAACATCCTTATCCAACACATACCTACGATGATCGAAGCTTTCAACAAAAAAAAGTAACAGTCATCTTATCTCAACCTCAACTCAACTATACTTTAATCTCAACAACTGCATATTCCTCTTCTTCAACTAGCTCAAATCATGGAGGGGATATGTAACAACAACACAATTTTACAATAATTTATAAAAATATCAATTTTACGAAAAAAACACCTTAAAAGGAAAAACCGAAAGAATCTTAATCAGATTAATAATTTACTACAAATAGAGAAACTAACTAAGTATATTATTTAATTTGATTAAGGTAATTAAAAATAAAGATTAATAATTTACTACAAATAGAGAAACTAACTAAGTATATTATTTAATTTGATTAAGGTTCTCTATTCAGAGTTTAGTTTGAGTTAATATCTTTTAATAACCATAGGTCTGATCAACCTATTATTTATTAAAACAGCAGGAAAACCCACTAATTTAAAATCATTAAATACCGCATGCGTAATTCTTTTGTTTGATAAAGGTAACAGAGAGGATTGAACTCTCGACCAAAGGATTTGCAGTCCTCTACTCTACCACTGAGCTATGTCACCATTTTTAAGGGTGAAGATAAAATTTTCCTATATATATATATATATATATATATAAAGATAAATTTGATTATTATTAATTGTCACATTTAAAACATGTCGACAACCATTTCTCCTAATAGTAATCTTAAGTGATATATTCTTGTTGGAAGGAGGATGTCTCTTAAAGAATAAAAAAAAAGTTAATTTGCAAGTTTTAAGGAAACTATTTTATCCTTGGACAATGTATGAATGATGGATGTTCGAATTGAAGAAAATATATTTAAACACATTTTATTTAGAAATAAATTTCTTTCAAACTACATCTTTAAGTGTATATCACAAATTGGAAGACATCTGGTTGTTCAATATGGAGTCAAAGTAAAGAAATGGCACAAGTTAACGTTCAACTACATTTGCTCGAGGAAGTTATTCCATCTCTTGAGGCACTGGTTGGTTTTCAACTGCGATATCATTGAAAGCTTGGAGAGTGATGATGCTATCTGGAAAGGAATACCTTACAGTCTCGAGTGCTACGATGAAAGATTAGATAGCTACAGATTGCTTTTCAATTTCAAGTCGCTATCTACTTTTCTAAAGAACTGTACGGATTTCGAGCTGTTTACATTGGTCTATGAGAAATCTCAAGCTTACTTTAGATTGATGTCCGATCGAAAGACTTGTGAGAAACACTATCTGCTTCAAAGACCGATTGTTGATGCCTGCTGCGCCGGTAATGAAAAGATTGTCCAATATCTGCTGGATTCAGGTTTCAAAATGAGTGAAGACTGTAGCCTTGAGCTTGGTAATGCTGCTGCCTCTGGCAATTTATCACTTGTCAAACTCGTTATCAAAACACTTGAAAAAGTTAACCAACACTATTTTGCTATCGGTTCTCAACCAAAATCATAGTAGGCCAAAGTCAAAGTATATCTCCACTGAGATTGTGATGTATATAGTCCAGTCGGTGACTCCAGCACAGTATACAAATCACTTCTTCTTAACATTGATTGCTCAGGACTATGTAGAGGTATTAAGATATCTGGTTGAATCAAAAAAGATTGATTTTTTCTCATATAGAGTGCATAAGGACTTTATATATGCACTTGACTTTGCGTCTCAAGTCAGTCTGGAGATGTTGAGATATGTCCAATCACTATATGTTCAAGAAGGTAGAGAACAGATATTTTCCAATAGTAGTATCAACAACATAGTTAAATACTTTGGAAATTATCAAGATGGAGGCTATACAGAGCTATTTGGATATCTTTATAATGTGGTACCAAACTGGAAATTGAATGTTTTTGAAGCGCTTTGCAGTGCTCTGAAGCATGGCCACACCGATTTGTTTTTTAAGTTAGTCGAATACATCAATGAAGCAAACACTCAAGATATATTCATCAGTGCTTTACAACACGGTAATATAGAAGTGCTAAAATATATGTTTTCAATGAAACATACATTGATTTTAGACTATGATCTGCTCGACCCTATTACCTGTGAAATGGCAGCGAATGGACGGGTCGATATTTTACGAGTACTCTCTGAAAATACATTGTATAATTTTTCCAAGCTGTGCCTGACAACTGCTGCAGCCCATGGTCATATGGAGATGTTGAAATTCCTAGACTCCGTGAGAAACGACGGCTTTGAATATAGAACAATTGATGTTTGTCTCTCAAACAAATATCAGAAGGAAATGATAGACTATCTCCTTGACCACCATATTTCATCAATGAATATAGAGACTTCAGAAGCTGTTGATATAGCATGCCGTAAAGGTAACCTAGACATGATGATCAAATTGATTAACAACAAATTCCCAGTGTCTGAAAAAACAATGGAAATTGCCGCTGGTCATAATCATATGGAAATTGTCCAATTCTTGCACAAATATGGAATTCAAAATCTAGATCATAAGGCTATCAACAAAGCTATGAAAAATGGAAATTTAGAAATTGTCAGGTTTTTACATACCAATCGCAGCGAAGGTTGCACTGCTGAAGGAATTGACAAAGCTTTGGCTAACGGACATGGAGAAATCATTGAATATATCATATCCAACATGACCATGCGTTGGACCAACAAAGGAATATATGATGCATTGGGCAATGGTCACTTCAAGCTGGCTAGATATGCAATGCTCAACTCACATAACATCACAAAGGAGTGGATACTTCAGCAATCCTACCTCAACAAATACCAAAAGAAATACTTCAGAGTATTTAGATTCTACTATTATCTTGGTCTCATGGATAACGAAAAAGTCCAACAGAAATTGAAGATTACCAAATTTTATATAGATTATAGATTATTTCTGATAAATCTGATCGCTCCTCATTTTAAAGTCGATTCTTGGTATAAAATGGAATCCTCGGTGTTCAAGATTATCTCCAATCAACCTGGTTCAACAGTTTTTTCATACACCAAATATTTCTTTTATAAATATCTTTGGAAATAGTTTAATCTACCTGTAAATAAATTGTTTTTAGGGTCCAGAATTGAGGATCAAATCAGTCCAGGAAGGCTAGTATGGTTATTATTCTTGTGGAGCTGTCTCTGCCATCGAAGTGAACTTGATGTAGTACTATATCCATTAGATTGCTGTATAGAGAGCTCGTCTTACGTAGGTCGCAAAGAGAAAATATTTCGGACATAAAAAACTAGAGTATGTAAGCTGGTTAAAGCAGTGTGACTTAAGATCTCATCCATTCGGTTCGTGAGTTCGAATCTCACCTCTAGTAAACTTTTAGAAATTTTGGTTTCGCCTGCGGTATTTGAAAAGTGTAGTTGTGAGTGTACGAAAGAGGAGACATTTTTGTATCTCACCTGGATGATTAAAAAAAAAACAAATTTTTTGTATCTTGAGGAACTAAAATACATATAACTAAAATGGTGCTATCTGATATGAGAATGTGGCAAAG
The DNA here is from genome assembly GCA_003667245.1 of Heterostelium multicystogenum. Lineage (NCBI taxonomy): Eukaryota > Evosea > Eumycetozoa > Acytosteliales > Acytosteliaceae > Heterostelium > Heterostelium multicystogenum. Next base: position 134,995 of record RCNN01000015.1, on the reverse strand, counting down.
TAATAGCGCCATAGTGCGGAATACAAGTTTATTTTGTCTTGTTTGAAATAAATTAACTCATCTAATATGTAGCTCTGACTTTCTTTAGTGGTCTATCATTACTTTCATCTTCTTTTGATTCAATATCTGACTTCTCCAGCTGGTCAACAATGCTGCTACTACTACTATTAGTTGAAATTTTTTGTTTTTCTGGAGCTGTTTCTTCGCTGGAACTTTCAATGCTGTTTGTATCTTTTACAATATCTTCATTCATTCTATTCTTTTCTTGGTCCATCATCTCTTTTGTTACAGGTTTATAGATATGTTGGGAAATATTCAGCCATTTCATTGCTTGCTGTGCATGATCTGTTTGATTTGGTTTCTTTTCTCTGTTCCAGTAGTTAAATGAATCGAACTTTGAAATCATCTCCCATTCTAAACCACCACTTTTATTTTCATCTGTCTGGCTGCTACTCTTATTGCTGTCAGATCTGTAAACATAACCACTATAACCTCTTGGTAATCTTATTGGTGTACCATTTAAACGTATACCTCTGAATGTAGCACTTTTCAATCCTATTATTTTTGTTAACAAACAACCAACTATCTCTATCTCACTAATAATACGAACCTTCCTCTTCTGTTATGTGAAAGTAAGTTGATACTTTGGCAAAACCATTATAACTTATTGAGAAAGGTAATAAATGAAGTATAGAATCGTCTGCACCTCTAGTATTTCTTGGGATCTTTATTGATGGTTTAAATTTGGTAGTACTATTTCTATTACTATTATTACTACTACTACTAGCATCAGTTCCTTTAAATACAAACATCACTATACGATATAACTAACTCTCAAATTGATCAGATATATCTTACTGATCACTTTCCCAATATGTCATGCAAGTGGATTTTAATTTAATTAAAAAAGTTAAAAACTAAAATGAAAAACGAGGGAATTCACTAAACAAAGGTTCATTATTAGTAATTTAATTACAAGATTGAGCATGCAAGTTATGTGATGAATGTAAATCAAATAAATAGTAATAGTAATAATAATAATAAAGATAGCAATCAGGAAAAGATTATAGAATATGATGTAAATGGAAGAGAGATATGCTTTCTTTTTAGAAAGTATGGCAAATGTAGATATGGAAAGAAATGTAAAAAGTCACATCTACTAAACTCAGTGGATACTCCTACCACAGTTCTGACACCGACCGATCCGAATGCTAAACAATCACATTCTATCATACAGAAACTACTCCATATATTCAACTATAAAGATACTTCAACAGCCATTATCAAACTACCAATAGAACAATTGATGCTCAAATCAAATATTATCATGCTCAAGTCAAGTAAATACTTGATAACTGAGCAACAACAACAACAACAGCAGCGACAAAGACAACACCTACTCCAACAACAAAGAATAGGAAATGATAATAACAATAATAATAATTACAGCAATAGAATTATCAATAAGATAAGAAAGAAGAGCAAGAACAATAATAATGATGAGAACATTAATAATGGTGGCATTTCGAAGCATTCATTTAAGTTGATAAAGAAACACCATTGGAAAGTAAAGAATGTGATCAGTACGATGCTATCTGGTAGTCTTCCTTGGGTCTACTCAAAATCTATCAATACTGCTCAGCACAGTAGTGCTATAAGCAGTAGCGCTGACATGGGAAGAGACGCAAAGATAAATTTTAATAGAATGAGACCATTCGTTCATTTACTTTTAAAGTCTGTTTTGAATATCGATTTAGAAGATTATTGGCTGCAGTGCGTTGCAAACACGATTATTTCATTGTGTCGATCGATTGAGAAACCAATGGATTTGGAGCGTCGGCTCATTGCCTGGGGCATCATTGACATCTCTGCACGCAAGCTAGTCGTTCTACTTTGGAATACAATGGTTCAGTCCTCAACTTCCAACCACATGATAGCACCACTCATTCAAAACTGTGAAAAGGAGATAAGAACCTCCCATATCCAAGCAATAGAATATGCTCGAGCCTGTAAATTTACTCTGAACCAAACCAAATATTCAACTCAACTAGTTGACAAATCAATTTCCAATACTCAACAACAACAAAAGCAACAAACAACTGTAACTAACAATAATGACAACGATAACAACCATAATAATAGCAATAATAATAGTAATAACAAGATAATCACGTTAAATACTATAAAAGAAATTGAGGATAATACAAAAAACATTTTAAGTTGGAAGGATAAGAAAAGAAAACAATTAGAATTGTTACAAAATCATCTCAGAGAGAATTGACTCTTATTTGTTGAATTATTGGCGCAACTAAAGAATAAACAATGTTTAAAGCAGTTATGTATGTTTATATAATATACAACGTTGGTTAACTAACATAACACATTTTTGTCTATCTTGAACTTGACTAACGGAATCAACTGATACCATACAATATAATACAATACAATTAAAAGAGATACTGAGAATAGCAAGATATTCATCTCTATATTTCAATGCCTTTCGATCTTTGTTGATTTTATTACTGTGGAAATCAATCAAAAAGGAATACATTTGTACTCATTCGATGGTATAATAGTATTTATTGACATGACTAAAATGTAACCAAATTAACAACTATAATGATAGGTGCTCAAGTATTATTCTTAGATATAATGATTGATTCATCATTTTTTAGTCATTTCTTTATGTAGGTAAATACAGATTTTAATATGGATTGTCTTATTTATTGTATTTATTACTTTACTATGAAGTGAAAATCCTATCAGTATTGTTTTAAATGTTGAACTCTTAGATCTCTGTTTGAAGAATAGAAACTCAGTTGATACCATTGCTATCAAATACATTGAGGATATTTTTGAATTTACATTCCACAAGAAAGGTGGATACATGTCACACTATAAAATACCTGAGATGATATGTCCAACATCTGGTTAATATTAAGATAATAGATAGATAAAATATTTAATACCATCTAAATCCATTAATATATTAACCTCTATTGTTAATTTTAGAAAAGATAGTGATTCCTGATCTTAAATATGAAAATGGTATAGTATACAATATTTAATAATTAATAATAATAGTAATTCTCTAATCCTTCTTCAAAAGAAATATTATTTCAAACCTATTTATTATTAGAGGTACTGGCCGAGTTGAAACCATTCAGCAAATTCCCATTAAAGATAGGAATAAAGGAGAATTGTTTAATGTTTGAAACTACTAATTTATTAGTAAAATCTAGCATTACACTCTACAACAATGTAACTACATAATGAACAATTAAATAACCAACATACTAATGATAGTTAAAAAGAAAACAAAGGATTTCTTTATAATCGGAAACAGTGAATTCGAGATAGAATTCAAGAATAGCTACTTCTTGAAAATAGATAAAGTGCTTAGAAAATTGGATGGAAAAGAGGTTCTGATTCAGTTTGGTCAAGATTTACCTTTATCTTTGATTTTGTATGACAGATTTGGTTTGTTCTGATTTCATTGACAACACAGCTATGATGAATCTAACTAAATTTGAATACATATGATGAAATAGCAATATCCAATCTAATACATTGAGTACATTTCAATTCTATTTGGCTCCAATGATATGAACAATAGGACCATTCCATGATCATCTGAATTTATCATACTAACAATTCATTTATTGAATAAACGCTTTTAAAACTATATACATAAAGATTGTTTGAGTACTACCGAATTAGCGGTACGCTCACTTTCTATAATTTTAGAGCTCTACAACTTTCGAAAGAAATGTTGATGTTGCTGCACTATTAAACCTGCCCATGAACACAAATGTTTAATCTCTATTAGCTTATCTCTTTGAATGCTTTGCTATACATTGCTTGAATCTCTGAAACTCATTATTACATATATTATGTTCAATATTATCAAGATTCTTAACAACACATCCTGCATATGCTGCTGACTATAAGATGATAAACATCAATGATATTAGAGATGCTTCTTAATTAATTCTTTAAAGAATATAATGAATCTATGTAGATTTTATATATTATTATTTACCTCAATTGAACATTTACTCAAAGACAGAGCAACTCTTTGCGACCACTTAGTAGATGTACCACTCATCTGTAACTAATCGACTGACTGATTAAAAAATAAACAAAGACAAAACTTCTTAAATCTGTAAAATTTAATGCAATAATAATAATAAATACTCTAGTTTTTATGGTTTATTCTTCTCCATTTCAAGCTCGATTTCTATGACTTTCTCTAGAGATTGATGGTGGAATTTGGCGGAAAATGTTCTTCTGGCGTGCATTAACTCTGCTGGGTGATTTATTTGCTTCTTCTCTTGTTCGGTCAATTCAAATTCAAACTCAACATCGGCATTCAGTTGCTTGTTCAAAGCATCTAAAACTGTCTTTGCATCTGATCTAGCGTCGATTCTGTCTTTGTGCTGGGCAATAATGGAGTCAAACGATTGCTCAGTGACAAACTCAGCATGCTCCAAACCGTCGAGTTGGGGACGTCCGGGCTTTGGAGATGGCAACTCGATCAATGGTACCAATCTGACAGTGCCTTTTGTTGAATCGAAATAACGAATGGGCTCTGCTAATTTATAGGTGGCGATGAGTCTACCATTGACGAGAGTCTCATGAAGGAGCGTATGTCCAGACTCAATGAACTGTGACTTTTTCAACTGATAGTTCTCCTGCGAAGAAACTCTATAACAAAGATGATCGGAATGCAAAGTAGTAACATCTATACCTTTCTCTTCAAGATGACCCAAAAGAATTCTCAAAAATGTATTATAATCACCAATAATATCCTGTAACTCCATCTTTAGTTTAACTTATTTTTTATATCTATATTTACAAGTATATATTTATATTGCTTTTTATTTATAGCCTTTAGAATATAATTACAATTCTAATTTGATCAGATTCGCTACTATAATCAATCAGATATAAATATATGAACCTGATACCCTAAAAGAAGAAGCTTTCTTCGGTTAAAGTTTTTGGCATTTTTTGATATGAAAAAAAGAACCTTAAGAACCTCTTACCCTCAGGCTTCTTATTCTTTGGTTGAAGTGGTCGTCATTCTTATTCTTTTTGTTTTGGTTAAATATTCATTTCCACAATCGATAGTAATTAACTCTTCACTGTATGATATTGTATGATGATGAAACTATTGAAAAAGACATTGAGATACTAGTTGTTCTGTTAAGAGAATTTTGATTATCGACAACACTGGCTCCTTATTATGTATGTATGACATTTCAGAGTTGTTTTAAGATAGCTAATCTCGATAGATATGTGGCAATATATTTATCATAATGTATGTATGACGATGATGATGATAGATCGTCATCTTTCATCCAATGAAATGCAACTGCATTCTTGTCAAGTTACGTGCATTGTGCTTGTTCTGACAAAGCCCCACATTCGAACACGTAGTAAATCTCGCGAGGTGCCAACAACACACTTATATCTTTTATTTTTGTTATTTTCACATCGTTTTCCCGTTTTTATTTATAAAGATCTCATGATGATCATCATTTCATTATAAACTCAAACCACGATTCCATTTCCTGTTCTCATTATATATAAGTATTGATCTTTTATAGTGGATATTTATGTACGCAAAACTATTCATTCATCTCTATACCAAAAACTGCTTATGAGCAGAAATTACTGTACCAGGTTGTCCGCGCCAATGATTGATTGCTGCCCTTTTACAAAAGTTGAAAGGTGTTTTAGGCAAAAAACAATAGATGAAATATTTTTTATGATTACAATATCTTGAAAATTTCCAAAACAAAATACCCCCACACCCATATTAAGTTTTCAGTTTTTTTCGTATGCATGTGTTGATGACCACGTTGCAACCAGCAATGCAAAACTAACACATCCAAAGCATATAAAATAAAACATTAAAATAAAATTAATTTAGAAATCACTTTGAAAATTGAGAAACCAAATGAGGGTTGAGAACTATCAAAAGCAATTCAAGTGACTTTTGATAACATTTACTTTTATTGTTGTTTTTAATTAATTTCTCAAAAATCTCTACTTTTACTAATATCACACAAACTTGTTAAACAAACAAAAACAAACAAACTTGTTTCAATTCTGTTTATTTTATTATTATTAATTTAAACTTGTTGTTGGTGACTCATTTTAATAATTATACATACAAATCCTCTATTCATTATCTATTCATTAAAATATAAAAATAATAAATAATAAATAAATAAATACCTAAACAAAAAGAAATAGTGTAATAATAATAATAATAAATAAAGTAATTATATAGTTAAAATCAAAATAAAAATCGAATAAATATATAAATAAAGATGGCAGATATTGATAATTCAATCTCAAATTCATCATCTGATCTTTGGTTCAATTTTATGCAACCATTGGGAGGTCAAACTTTGCAATCACGTACATCACCAGTAGCTCTTAACAAATCGGTTGATTTGTTGAATTTCGAGTTTGGTGGATTCAACCAGATGCAATCATGCGGATCAACAAAGTCAAGCACTGGATACACTCAAAATACAATGTTAATGTCTACCGGAATCAACCAAGACGGTAGCACAAGTCCATCATGCTACTTAAGTCTCAACAGCGATGGTAGCGACTCCAATTTACAAGAGATCCCAGCTACCTCCTTTATCAGTATTCCTCAGTTTATCGATGAGCAAACACTCACTTCATCACCAGTACCATCATATTACTCATCATCATCATCGACACAGTCATCACCAATCCAAGACTTTCCAACATCACCACAAAACAAATCCCAACCTTTTCACCAGAATACAATATGGTCTTTAGTTTTGTTCAACAAAACACACCAAAGTCAGATATGGTCCCATTGTAAATCCATTTGCCAACCAAGTAAACACTCAACAAGTTTTAAATAATACACCAGTTATCAATACACAACAATTAGTCACCCCAATTATAGATAATAATAGGTAAAGTATTAGTCCCAGTTTTTCATTCATCAAATAACCAAATTTACTAACATTTTCAATCAATATAATAGTGCTGATTTCAATGATATGATCAACAAACCATTTTCCAAAGACAACTTTATAAATCAATTAAAAGTCAATTGTTCCAAGCTTCACAGAGCAGAACAGAGACATATATTATCAGATGAACAAACTTCATCCTCTGAGAGCTCACAAGAATCAGAGTACGACCAGCTCCCATCTAAAAAACGTGGTCGTGATGAAGAGATTGACACATCTGGTTTCACTGTGTTGACTAAGGATCAAGTACTTAAATTGACTAGCAAAGAAGATCGAAGAGTATGTTTCAAAGTTTGAAACAGCACCCACGTCCTCTCCCCATCAGATGAGAAAGAGCTTAAAAAACAGACGTCTCATAAAGAATCGTGAATACGCTTCTCAGTCTCGTTCAGCGTCGTAAGGTCTATGTAGAGTCAATCGAATCAAAGCTACAAAAGACCAATAAACGAGTGTTTCCAACATTCAACAACAACTCACTGAAATCAAGGAGGAGGAGAATCGTGAACTCAAAAAACAACTCTTTTTCTCTACTCAAACACTTAAAGCCCAACCCATCGTTGGCAGAGGCATTCGGGTAAGATCTTCTCTATAGGCAGTGCTGATTTCTAAGAAAACAACTGCCACCCTTTCCCTTTTTTGTAAAGTATAATGAATATTATTTTGGAGTTCAATAACTTTTGGTTATTATGTTATCTTTGTTTCTTACTACAAAAAAATTTACAGGTATTTTTCACTTTATTTACCCTTTCTACTTTTATTCTTTTCCCTTCTCAACCAACTTTTACAATGACTTCAGGGTATGTTATAGTCATAGCAATTTATTTTAGAATTGAATTTATTTATTAATCTTGTTTTTAACATTATAGTCAAGCTTATTTCCAAAGAAACTTACTCGGTATCGAATCACAAGTATCTATGTATGATACTACTATTTTATTAAAGAATCAACTTTTCCAAGAAACAAAGAGATATATTTCAATGATGTTTGGAGGCTTGCAAGTTGATGGCGAAAAAACTCGAAGATGACTCTTTTGTGAACTCACTTAAGAACAAACAATCAATTTTAAATGCAACAACAAAGACTTCCTCCAACCAACCACTATCAACAACTAAAGATACCGTTCAACCAGCTGAACAACACTCCCAACAAAAAAATAAAAAACTAATCATGTAGAATCGCCTTTATCTTCTCTCCAGTATCATCGCCTATCTCTTCATCCGACTTAGAAGATGATTAAAATAACAAATCACAAAATAAAATTTAATGTACATATAATAGAATTAAACAAATTACTTCGTTAAAAAAAACATATAACTTTTAGGTTTGCTTCGTTTTTTTTTTGCAATCCTACTTTTTCAAAAAATTCTATATACCTTGCCTAATTGAGGGATTGAAAAAAAAATCACATAGTACATTTTACTTGCTTATGCAAGCTTCTATTTCAATCATTGATAATTCAGAAAATAGGAAGAAATAAAGAAAAAAATACTTATAAAAATAAAATTTTAACTATGAATAATTAAATACATCTATTTCATTATTTTTAATATTGGGCATTTTTATTTCAGTTTTGTTCATCCATCCAAATTTGTTTTGCATGTTATGGTAATATAGAGAAGTTTCATACTGTAACTCTTATTACCAGAATTTTTGTTATAATGTTTCAGAGAACCTTTGTTCGTAAGTATTTTCTTTTAAAAATGATCTACATGGTTTCAAATTTTAACATATTTATCTTTATAGTGAAGTTCCAACTTGTTCTGGAGGAAAAAAATTACACCTATATATATACTAGTTATTCTTATATTACTGTAAATTGGTATTCATCTTATTCAGACTGTATATATAATCAATATGGAAATATTATCAACAAAGGTGTAATGATTGTCTTTATGGATATACTTTTTTATGTGACAATGGATCATCAACAACCTCATCTTCATCATCGTATTCAACATTGACAACAACATCGTATTCAACATACACAACAACAGCATTCCCCAGCTCAAATTTGACCAACAAAATTAAAGTTTCCTTCTCATTTATTTCACTAGTTCTATTATCTCTATTCTTAATCTTGTGAAATAATCCTATCGAATAATTAACACTTATTATTTTAGTTAATATCAGAGTTCTATTTCTTATCATACTTTACTAATGGTGGTTTGAAGATAACTTGAAACAATGGAAAAAAAAACCTATTGTAAAACACGAAGTTTCAAAAATCATAAAAAATAAGAAATTTATAGTATAAAAACCGAAAATAATCAAATAAACAAATCATTCCAATTAATAACCCTAATTCCTCTGTAGTTATAATTAATTATTGTTAATAGAATCCTATATATATACGTTTTATGTGTTACTCTTTTAAACCTATGGGGCACAGCCAGATTCAAAATACCGCATGCGAAACTCAAGATAGAAAAATTTATCAAGAAATGGGAATCGAACCCATGACCCAAACCGTGTTAAGGTTTTGTGATAACCAACTACACCATCCTGAACTTTTTGATTTTAATTATTCCTCGAAAATATTTTAATAAAATAATGCTATTTTCAAATTATGTTTTTCAAATTTAATATAAATAGTTGATACATTTTTTTGTTAATTAATTATGAATCATTATAACTATTTATTTATTTAAATACTGGTTTATAATGTTAGTTCATTTAATTTCAAACAATGAGTTTTTATGGATTCTTTAGTTTGACAGTCGAACAATTTACTTGTGTTGTTAGAGATATCCAAGATGAGCGAAGTTGAACAAGAGGTAATATCTTTCAATAGAAGCATCTTTAATCACATCACTAACCAAACATTATACTATGATATATATAGGGAGAGAGATGAACAAAAGGAGTTTTGAAACTGGTCCATTGTCTATACTCATGGATAGTGTCAACAAGAACACACAGGTTCTGATCAATGTTAGAAATAATAAAAAAGTTATTAGGAACAGTCAGAGCATTCGATCGTCATTGTAATATGGTTTTAGAAAATGTAATATAATAATTACCCACACAACTGATACACATATGTTGGGATGTGATGAGAAGATAAACTGACCTTCATTCATTTTCAATATAGGTAAAGGAGATGTGGACAGAAATACCAAAGACAGGTAAAGGAAAAAAGAAAGCAAAGCCAGTCAATAAAGATAGATTCATTAGCAAGATGTTTTTAAGAGGAGATTCAGTAATTTTAGTCTTGAAAAACCCATTAGGCTAAATCAATCAACCTCAACACAAGATATAACAGAACAGAATAAACAAAATAACTTAAAATCAAAGCAAGAATGTACATAGAGTTAAAGATAGACAGATACTATCAATCACAAAGATGGAACTTCAACCACTTTACTGTAGGGCTTGATTAGATAGATCACACTATTTATCAATGGTGATTGTGTGTTGGTGTGTTTTTTTTTTGATTTTTTTGTAGGTTGGCGCGCTTCCATCTGCTAATCAATCATGTGCTAATCATGATGATGAACTTACAAATATATATATTTAATAATAGATAGATAGATAGATATAGATAATATAGCAATGAGCTTTGAAGATATTGAGAGGCCATTTATAGATACTTTGTGCTGTGATAGCGATCGTTTACATGATCATCAATACAAGTTGGTTGATAATCCATATCGCCAAGATGTAAAGTCTGGAATTTTGAAGGAATGGTTTGCAGATGAACATGAATTGGGTTGGTGCAATTTCAAATCATATTGTGACATGGAGTGCAAGTGGGTGCATCCGTAAGAAGATAACAGTCGATCATTCTGTAGGCAAGATTATTGATGTCGATTGGATATGCCTGCCGCACTACTCTGCGACTCAATCCAACAGATTTCTATATGTTCTTACGGGTAGCTCACTCACACTCTACAACTGTGCCGGTAGCATCTATCAAGTTGTTTTGCCTTGTCCTATTGTTATGATTCACCAGATTGCCGATGGAATACTGCTCGAGCGCCAGCACCACACACCCATCAACAAAGAACAGCCCTCGCTGCTGAGTCTGGTCCACCCACTCGAAGAGCTACGTCCAGTCCTCCAGCAAGTTGGCATGGGGGCTGACCCAGAGCTTTTGTTTTTCTATGACTCCAATCAAGTCGTGATATCAGTGTCGAGCATCGAGAATCCCCATCTAGTGACTTACAGTAGCGTCGATAAATCAGTGCATTATTATGACATAGTGTTCAAAGAGCGTACACCAAGACACAAGAGATCAATTCCAGATTCACTTAGAGGCAGCGGTCCAAGTAACTATCTGCGCAACAGTCAACAGCAGGCGAAACAAACACTTAGAACATCACAACTTCAACTATACGAACCAATGCCAATGTCGTCCGACTCGCCTATAGAGCCACCTACTTCGTTGGCTAGATTTTTGGAGCAGTTTGAATCTGGTATTCCAGACGCAAGTTTTATAGGAGGAGATGAGGAGTTTATAATTGACAGCGATATTGTTATCAAGCAGAATAAAATGAAAGACAAAGACCAAAGAAGCAGACGTGGAACAGTATGCATTGAAGTTACAAAGTGAATATGTAGCAAGAAAAAATAGAAAAGCAATTGAAAGTCAAGAAGAGATAAGAGTCCCAACTTTACAAGCAGGTTAAATAGAATTGTCAGAATACCTGTCTTTAATGATGACAAAGCACAGTTTAAAGCCAATTGTGAGAAGTTGATTTTGGAGTTGACAGACATCGAAGCAACCGTCGAAGATTTGAATGGACTGTCACTGGGTTTGTCAGTTCAAATGAGAGAGGCAATTCGATTCTGTCGACAGAATCCACCATTTAATTGGAGCGAAAAGCAATATGATTTAATTGGAAGAAACGACCTCAGTTGGCATCAGAAGTCATCGATATCCTCAGTTCCATCCGATGAGCTTCCTTTTGATTCACTGTTTTTCCCTGATAGACTGGCACCCTTTGATCGTAGCACCATCACTGCTCTTAACTTTGATAGCGATCTTCGTCTTGAGGAAGTGAAGCATATGCTTTCTTTCACATCTCGCACACAGCTCACTCACCAACAAGAGCAAGGTGTCAGCGATCACGACTATCTTGAGCAACTACAATCTAAATTGTGGCTAGCCGCACAGCGTACAATGTCACTTCCCATTGGTCTTGGAATGCTGAACCTGGGCTCCATGCGTGCCGTTGCAACTGAGCCTATCTCGGTAACACCACTCGTACTTGGAGGAGTGGTGCTCTCGACCAAGACGAACATTTCACTGAGCGAAACGGTAGCAGCCACACCTGATCTTCTCAATTGGCCTGACTTCCATGCGGGTGCAGCTGCTGGCTTCAGTCTGACAGCAGAACATGCTGAAATTACCAATACTTGGATTGTTTACAATCGACCCAATGAGTTTACACCATTTTACTCGGGTCTTTTGATGGCTCTTGGTCTACAAGGGAAACTATCGTCACTGGCGTTTGTCCGAGTTTTCGAGTATCTCTCACTCAAGCATCAGATTACAAGTGTTGGTTTGTTGATTGGTATAGCTGCATCAAAATGTGGTACCATGGACATGTCTGTTGCCAAGATCCTTAGTATTCACATCTCCTCGTTGCATCCTCCATCATCAATTGATTTAGATGTGCCATCCTATGTCCAGATTGCGTCTGTGCTTGGAATTGGTTTGCTTTATCAAGGTAGTGGTAATCGAAGAATGACAGAAGTATTGCTGAATGAGATTGGAAGAAAGCCACTCAATGACAAACCACTGGATCGCGACAGCTATACTCTGACTGCTGGAATGGCACTGGGATTGATAAATTTAGGACGTGGTGGAAAAGATGGAATTCTCGAAGACTTGAACGTAGAGAATAAGCTAAAGTCATTCATTGGTAATGGTAGTTCATCATCAACAGTGCAATCGGATAGCAGTGGACCACATAACGACATAAAGTCAAACTTGATATATGAGGGAACCAGACCTAACATCGACATAACAGAGCCAGGTGCCATATGGCACTCACAATGATCTATTTGAAATCAAATAACCAAAAGGTTGCATCGTACTTCTCAATTCCCAGAATCAAACTACTCATTCAATTTCGTTCGATCCGATCTTTTGCTTCTGAGAACCATTGGTAAATCATTGATTATGTGGGATTCCATCAAGGTATGTAATATTACAACAAGCTTCATCTATTCATTTTGTATTCGCTAACCTTGAGTCCATCATTAGCCGACTGACGAGTGGATCTATTCTCAGATTCCAAATAATATCAGAAGCACTGTCACTTACATTGGTGGAGATAGAGTATTTAGTGTGACTCCTCTTAGTCATGAAGACCAAAGCGATCTATTACTGCTGGCATATTTGAATATTATCGCTGGCTTGTGTATGTCAATTGGATTGAAGTTTGCTGGATCACTCTGCGTGAAAACTGCAGACATCCTGATGGCATGGACCCAAAAGCTACTCAAGTATCAATTGCATCTTGCAAAGCAAAAGCGAGTTGAACGATCATTGAAAACTACAGTAGAGACTTGTTTGGGTGTCGCTACCCTCTCAGTTTCGCTGGTCATGGCCGGAACTGGAGATGTCAAAGTGCTTCGATTATTTAGAACCATCAGATCCAGACTTTCTAAAGATATCACCTATGGCAATCATATGGCAATAAGTATGGCCATTGGATTCTTGTTTTTGGGTGGCGGACAGTACACGCTTTCAACAAGCAACAAAGCAATTGCTTCCCTCTTAATTTCATTGTACCCCAAATTCCCAGCAACTAGTACAGACAACTACTATCATCTCCAGGTACTTCGACATCTGTACTACCTTGCTGTCGAGCCTCGATGTCTTATTACAAGGGACATCGATACTAAACAACCTTGTAAAGTGCCAATCGAAATAACAACAAAGGAAGGCGAGGTATTAACTAAAATGACACCATGTATACTTCCTGAGTCCAAGTATATCAAATCGATTCGGCTCAATAGTCCAAGATATTGGAGTTTGAAATTCAGCAATCCAACAACAAGCAACCAATTTGAAAGCTGTCCAACAATGTATGTGAAGCGCAAGATTGGTCACTTGCCATACAACGAAGATCCTGATGGATTCAAGAGTTTGGCCAGAAGCTTCCCAAAGTACAGTGGAGCCAAGAATAAAGAAGATCTGCTCAAAGCGTTCTCTGCGGACCAAGAGATATTAGCATTTGCCAAGTATTTCTGCACAAGCACCAAACATTCACAAGAGGAAGACGCATCGATGAACACACAGATTCTGTATCAATGCTTGACACACGACAAGCCCGAGATACTGCCAGCACTCCAACTTCTAAGAAAGCTATCGACTGGAGCCCTGGAGATTCATGACCCCAGTCAATTAGCGTCTATCAAACATCAAATTCAAATGCTCTTATTGTACTATCATAAATTAGATTTGCTCGGTGTCGACACCAATACCTACTCCAGGCTGATAGACTCGTCTGATTTAATTAGAATTTCAACCAAACTACAAGTATCCCTTAGAGAAATTATCAACCAACCAATCTTTAACCAAGAGTCCAACATTATATTTAGTAAAACTAAATAATAATAAAATTCATTTATTGTGTATTTGTCTATTTCAACCGACCAAATCAAACATTTGTAATATTTTGAAGATGGAGTGGAGTTGTCGAAAAAAAGAATATTTCAACCAGGTTGATGGATTAAATGATTAGAAATTATGAATAAATGCTGTTATATGAGTTAGTAACCTCGAAAGAGAAAGAAAACAATATTGAAGGGGTAGTATTTGGCAGTTATTTCAAAGAATTATTTAGTTGATAGTAATTTTGATTTGATAAACTATCGAATGGATCATGGAATCTAAAAATGATGTTACATATTCTTTTTTTAGAAAGTAATAATCAGTTACAAAAAAGGTAAATATTATTTGAAATTAAAATGTTTGTGGAATCAATCAATATAAGAGTCTCAAATAATTATTTTGAAAATAAATTAACAGAACAAGAATTCTAATATTTTAAAAAATAAATATTAATATTTCTTGTAACATTTAATACACCTATAAATAATAAATGGAAGTCAGACAATTAGAGGTGTTTGCAAAATGAATTCAATTTTCATTCATCTGATATCAAATAGAAATTCAAAACCACTAAAAATAATATGATATGTGATATGTGGTGCAGTTCTCAAGTTCTATCGAAATGTGTAAAACCACTTTTAGTGTGTTGTGTTGTTGGATTGATAGTTGTTTCACATCAACACACTCTTTGTTTTGAATACCATTTTTGAAAAACAACACCTCTTTCTCAATACATATTATAGTTTCACTCATCCATGAGAACAGAGATAACCACAGCATCAACATATTGAATCTTATAACACACACAATGACTTGAAAATACTTTAAATCGAATCATAATTTTAAAACAATGTTTGATTCAAATGAATACAAAAATGAATAGAGAAAACCAATGACAATCTCACATTAAATTATTCTGATATTTACTTTCTTGATATTAATTTAAAGACAACCACAGAAGTGTTTAAACACAACACACAACACTTAAAAACACCCTCCTCTTTTAAAATATGTTTGTTTAAAAGTTTAAAAATAGCTTTACAACTATCACCCAACTCAATATAATTTCCATTGATAAACATTCAGAAAATGAATTAATGAAGGAATCAACCACAATATGAACATGGAAATCAAACTATCTTCATATTCATATTTTGTCCGTTGGTTTTCAAGTTGTTTCTACACTTTTTTCTTGTTTAATTTTTTTTGTATTTTTAATTATTTATATAACTATAGTTTTCCAAGTTTAGTTTATATAAAACTTTTGGAATTACTTTTTATATATCATAATAGAATATTGGGAGGGATAAGTACAAATTAGTGAAACCACAATTAAAGAATAGAGAAAGGTAAATTCATATTAGTATTGAATAGTTATATAAATATAAACATTGTAAAATTAGTCTTCTTTATAAATATAAAATATTAGTTCTATTCTTTTTTTGGTAAGGATATTAATAATAACTATTTATTTATGTAAATATATTTTTTATATTTATATTTTACACATTAAAACAAACAAGAAAACTAAATATAAACTTTACAAATTAATTCTATGTTTTTATAATAATAAAATTATATCTACTTTAGTAGTAATAGTTTTATTGTAAAATTAAATTGAAATGTTGAATATATATTATTATTATTATGTATTCCTTAGTTATAGATAATTATTTAAATATACATTTTTAAATATGGTGTTGTCTAATTATGTAGTTAGTATTTTATTCAATCTAACAACCAATCAACTTTAAAATTCTTATAACTTTGTATTCACTATAATCACATCAAATTGTTTAACAAACAAGTTGAATATTCAAGATAAACATTATGTATTTGTCATTGATGTGCTCTCTCACATTCAACTTGAATTAACAACAACAAAGTTGATGATAATCAATGTAAATCTCTCTATCTAGTTTTATCTCTGGAACTCTTCGATCTGTAAACAATTTATTAATTATTTTATTCCAACAACCATCAATTATCAAAAACTTAAACAGTTATATTTATTTATGTCCAATACTTTTTTTAAAGTTTATTATTAACTAAAATAACTATTTATAATATTTTCATATGAGTTATATGCTTTAAATATTATATATAAAGTATCAACCCAAGTGTTAAGGTAGTGTGTTGGGTGATAATGTTATTATTTTTTTGTTTTCTTGTTGTTTTTAAACAGATATTTAATAATTGTCTTAAAACAACCACTATCTTTACAGTCGTTCTATCTATGTTTTTTCTAATCTTTTGTGATATTTTAATGTTTAATTAATATTTATTCAAGACAATTCCTAATGTAAACATTGGTAATATTATCTTTTTTTAAATTTGTTTTAATTATAAAAGTTTTTAACATTATTTAATTTATCATAAAAATGTTTAATTTGTGTGTGATGTGGTAGAGTCATGTTGGGTATGATGATAACATGTCTACTAGATAGATATTGAGATAGTCATTTCCCAATGGATTATTTCAAAACCTTTGGTTTTTTTACTTTATGTTACACAGTGCAAATGTATCAACAACCAAGCTGGTAGATTTATGTGTTCAAATCCACACTTGTGTGGGTTATGTTGCTTCCTGATGGTAGGGACACAAAGTTAGACAACATATGTCTACAATATCTCACAATACACTTCCATTACCACTAAGACTACCAAACACAACAACAGTTGGGAATTTGTTTCAACTGGTAACCATTCACTCGTTACTGTACCTCCTTTTTGAAGGTAACACTGAAACACACATGTAAATATTATCGAGGACACCATCCACTAGAACTACCACAAATCTTAATTTAGTTAACCCAATCCAATGCCCCGAAACATATTCCACCCAACATAACCTATGAATTTTAAAGTAAAATTCTTCCTGACTTTTAAAAATCGATTATTTGACATCGCCACCTCATATCCAATTGTTCTCGCCAATACTTTCGTTCTTTCTATTTGTTATGTCCATTATTACATCTAACTAAACCTTTAATTCCAATTCTATAGATATCCTTAATAATAGTAATAACACTATTATAGTTTCCCTTAAATCTTAAAGAAAACACAACAACAACAATATCAACAAACAACATTGCTCTTATCAACCTAAATTCATCAACTGATATCTGCTATTGTTTTCAACCAAAACTAAAGGTAATTGTGCTGTTTATATATATACTTTATTTAAAATGAATATTTACATAAAATCACATGGTTTAAAAATTTGGTTCACTGTATTTATTTCATAAAGATAACCAAAAATTATTGTTGTTTTTCATATAAATTATTATATTAATAATTCTAGCCAATAATAATATAGATCAATACTTTAATAATTATTTCATAATACTGTAACATATTATTACAATAATTATTTATTAAATCTTTGGGATTATATTTTCAATTTAATGTATTTTTAAAGTTATTTGTTATTATTATTTGTTTTTTGAATTATATTTCATTATTATTTAATTTATAATATATTTATTCTAGAAGTGCCACTCAACTACCAAACATCTATAAACCAACCCATTCAATTTTAGTTGATTTGTCATATTCTAATTCCAACTCTCCGATAAACATATTATTAGGTATTAAAATTTATAGATAGCCAACAGTACATCTTATTCCTAGATTCTCTCTACACTACCCATCACTACCCTAATGAGTCTAATTGAAGGTGACTCCATTTTATAGTTTATTTCCAAATCATGAATTGGGTTTGGATTTCACTTCTGGTCTCGTACCAGATAGCCCAAATAAATTTGGAAATATAAATTCAACTCCAAACAATACTCCCCCAATAAACAACAATAGTCAAGTGCAAACTCATGCTAACGGTGCAAATATTCAAAATCCATCTGGAATTAATGGTTCTTATAACCTCAATAACAAAAAGGCCCCACAACCAAATGGATTCAATGGAAATAATTCAAATGGTTACTCTCAACAAGTACATCAACCACCTCAAATGAATCATCAACAGCATCAACTCAAAGATAATCATGTGGTTCAAATCTCAACACCTTTACCTCCACACCATCAAACCATGATGTCTCAACAATATCCTCAACATCAACAAATGCAACCAAATCACAATGGAAACTTTTGATGATCAAATATACAATCTTTTTTTGACACCTGAAAAGGATTCCATGAATATTATCCCAGATTTTCAATTGTAGTCCAAATCAACTACATTTAAATGGTAAATACAAAATATTTTCATAGATTTATAAAAACATACTAACAATTATTCATTAGTTTACAATGGAGTTAAAATTGAAGATTCTTTTCTCAAATGGAATAGTTCCTGATTCTTCAATGACCCAACAAAATAATGTGATTAAAAAAGTAGATTTTTATTAATGAGCCTATGAAACAACATTAGTAAGTAAAAATTAAATGATTGTTATTATAAATACGAATATTTATTAATTTACACTAATAATCTTTAGTTTTGTTCCTGACTCTGTTTTTGAAATGCCAATAATTTTAACAAAATAATAACAACAACAATTCAAATCTAAACAAAAAGTATGATTTAATGTCTTGAATATTAGTTGTAAAATATACTAATTTTTATTGAATTTTTAGTGTAACAAATAAAACTACTACTAAAGAAAAGAAGATGACCAAAAGATTAAAAAAGAGAAAATTCATTACTTCTACTCCAGTGAAAAGTGAGAATGGTACAATGTTAATTCCAACTCCTGATGGAAGTGTAAACCCAGAAGAAGAAAAACATATGAAAAGACAAAGAAGGTAAATATTAATTTAAAATAAAAGTTAATATTCTATTAATCCTATAAAATATTAATATCTTTTTATTTTATAGATTGGTTAAAAATAGAGAGGCTGCACAACTATTCCGACAAAGACAAAAGGCCTATATTCAAGACCTAGAGAAAAAAGTTCATGACTTAACGACCAACAACAGTGAATTTAGAGCAAGAAACTGAACTACTAAATTCTGAAAACAAATTGATTCGTGAACAACTAATGTACCTGAGGAACTTTATCACTCAAGCAGTTTCCTTCACCTTCCCAAAGGGACCAAACGGATCACCTAATGGTAGTCCATCAAAACATTGAGATGCCACCTGGACTTTCAGCTCCTTTACCCCCAGGAATCTTACCACCAGGTATGATGAATCTCCAAAATCCGATGATAATGAGTGCTATTGCCGAAGCAACAAAGAATAGTCAGTTCCGCCAGAACATGAACACTGTAATGTCAATACCATCACCACCCTCACTTAGTATCCAAACTCAACAAGTTCCATACCTTTCAAACTCTCCACCCCAAAATATTTTCTCCATCATCTGTCCCAATCAACCAACAAACATCTCCAAATGGTACACCTCAATCCAATTCACCAAACAATATAATATATATCTCCCAAGAGACAAAAGTAATACTATTAATAAATATTTATAAATCAATCCATATCCATCACTATTATGCTATCTTAACAACCATATAATTAGTTTTATTATACAGTTTTCTCGACTTTTAGTTTATTCTCTTCTACTTTCTCTTCATTTGTGATTACCTCATCAATCTTTCTCTTTTTATCATTTGATGAGCTTTCATCTTCAGTTGTACCATTGTTATTGTTCAAAGCTTGTTTGGAATTCTCACCTAATGCTACCTGTGGTACCACTTCAGTTGATTGCTTTAATAACTCTCTGTAGGCCATGGTAGCATAAGATGAAGTGGGTAAATTAAAGGATATTCTAAGTGCTCTAAACTTGCCATCTTTATAAATTGATTAGTCAGGTATTCTGTAAGTATAGTACTATAAATTTATTAATTACTTACTTGGTTGATCTTGTGGTTCTTCTTTACCATTTAATCTTTCTAAATCATTGATGGTTAATGCCTTGGTGTAGTCGTCATATCTGAATGTTTTATGTTGAATGTCGGTAGCGAATGAAATGATCTTTCTGTAGGAACCTTTGAGGTTGTAAATTCTAGATTTACCTGTGAAATTCTTTTCGGAAATGTTATCAGCAGCGATAACCTCTTTGTAGAGCTCACCTATTTTGTTGTTTGGATAGAGTATATTGTTTTCCAAACATTGGCAGAACCACTTGTGAAATATTGTAACGACCTGCTTTGACGTCTTCTTCAGTTACATGAAGAATTTTGCTGTGATTCATTATCCTCCTCTGCTACCTCTTCATCCTGTAGTTGATCATCTAAATCGTCTTCATTGCTATTGTTTTCCATATCCACATCTTTACTTTCTTTCTTTGTATCAATGTCGACCGCTACAAGATCACCTACAACTGGGAACTCATGACCATATAACTTGATTCTCTCGCTAGTCATTCTGTTCCAAACATAACTTTGGTAGCTGTGTGGGTTAACATTCTGAGTGTTCTTGTAGATTGTCGAATGCATTCATAAAACCTCTTGATCTCTTAATAGACCTTTGCAAATGGCTAACTCTGAAGTCATATATTTTGGAAGTGCTCTCATCAGCTCTTTCACATTACCATTTTCCTTGTATCTCTGTCTGGCGGCAGTGAGCTCTTCTTTCTCACCTTCACGTGGGTACAACATCAACTTGATGACTTCTTCCCACTCTCCTCTAATGATGACTTTCCAATTTGATGTGTACTAATTGGAACCGGTTCCAAAACGTTGCAATCCATAGTAGTTAATGAATCCTGTCTTCTTGAACTGCTCAACAGATGCATCGACCAACTGATCATCAGCAGAGATATCACGAATCACCACAGTGAATCTATTACCACTTAGATCACCGAGTTGAAGTTGTCTGTCAACATACTTGAAGTCACCACCAACCTTCATTCCATAGAGTCTGCTATTTACAGCAAATAAACGACGATGATCCAACTTGAAAGCGGTGACTGACTGTGTAGTGACACCTCTCTTATCTTTCGTACCAGCCATCGAGAAGATTTCTTTGGTTCACCTTCAGTTGTTTCGAATAATATTGAATGCATCCATCGATTCTTTGTTCTCCTTGAACAAAAACAAATTGCAAATACTTTGGTCTGCCTTCTGGCCATCTCTCTCTTGAGTCCTGTACGTCTATCACGCCTATAATGTACTATCAGTTAGTAACCACACCGATGCTTCGTATAAGTATTACATACGAAGTATTAAGTACTTTGACACAGGAATTCTCGGTTTCTGAAATCATCTTGAAACTGTACTTAATAAGGTGATGTAGAGAGGTTCTCTTTTCCTTATCCTGTATCAAATGGGAATAGGAATGGCTTTGCCTTGGGATTGGTCTGTAGTGAGTTGACAAACTCAATGAATTTGGTTGCTTGTTCATTTCCAACAATATCCTCCAAATCTTTAGTCATTTTTTCTGTGATTTCTAAAGGCTTTGGCTCGGCTGGTTCAGCTGTTTCGGCTGGTTTGACTACTTCTGGTTCTTTTGGCTACATATGATCGCAAACAAAATAAGTATTCCACCAAAGCTCTGCTCATCATCCTACATCATGCTAATACCTACAGCTTCAACATCTGTAATTGAGTTCAAAGTAATAACTTTTCCATCTGTATCTATTTCATTGACAATGAAATCATCATAGCGCTGTTTTAATATACCAGTCCATGGTGCACATGTACCTAAGAAACACTCGATTCCAACTGACTTTTCAGTACGGCTATTGATTGGATTACGCTGTGGTGGTGTAGGTATAGATGTAGTAGTTGAGGTTGTTGTTGAAGCTTCACCAACAGCTTCCTGTTTGCTCTCTTCCATCTTTATTTCTTCTGACATATTATTATTATTAGGTCAAATCACAGATGTGATGACCCTTCAATAAAACCGAATTAAACTAAAACCGAAAAACACTCTAAATACATATTTTGAAAAACATTTACGTGATTTATTTATAAATATATTTTATTTAAATTGATCTTCATAATGATCATGATGTTTTAAACTGAACATATTAATTGTTTTACAATTGATTGTAATATTTAGATGAATGAATTGTATTTATTATCTATTATGGGTAGCCATTCATGCATTATATTAATAACGTTCGAAATGATTGGACATTGGACTGATATTGTTTTTGTTGATGTTATCTTTTTGTTGGATGTTTATATTTCCTCATTCATTCATTCTTTAATTTCTTTGTTTCTCTCTCGGGTGCATCGGAGTTTGATTCTATCAACTCAGATTGTTCCATGACTTCAAGCTCTCTTTTCTTTTCCTGTAGTCTGATTGTTTCGCTGCTATTTGTCAAGGTGTCATCGGAGGTGGTTGTGTTGGCAGTTGATTCGAAGTTGGATGCTGATGATAAGGAGAGCGTAACTGGTGGCGAAGGTGTTTTATTAATACCGAGTGATTCATCTAGTTTAGGAGAACCATTGCATTTAACATGAACGATTTTATTAAGCTTTTCATTCATTTCAACGGCACGATACATCCACTCTTCGTTTGACTCATCCCAAAACTTATCAAACTTTTCTCTGCAGATCGGACAATTGGGTTGCTCATCGTCGGCAACCATGTTTGGAAGTGGTTTTTGTTCATCCTCTTTCTTGTTCTTTGCATTTAAGAAAGGTAAAGCTGAACATGATAGATTTCATTAAGAATTAAAAGAAAAAAATAAATATTAATAGCTGGAAAAATAAAATAATTAAACTTCAACTTGAAAATCAGAATAGCAATATTATAATAATAATAATGGATAGATTTAAGAGATATATAACTCTTTATATATTTTGTAATTTTTCTTTTTGTTTTTCTTGTTTTCTTTTTTCTACACTTACATCCCTCCACCCTATTTCCATCTCCATCGTCCTCTCGTTATTACATAAATAGATAAATAATATGGCAATTGATTTTGAAAAATGAAGTTTAATAAAAATATTAGTATGTATAACTTACCTGGTTGTTCGTGGTGTATCTCTGAAACTCCGCATTCAAATGAAATCCATTCGTCTTCGCTAATGAACCAAGTTCTGGACATGGCTTGCTTTTTCTTCTTCTTTTCCTTCTTGTTCATCTTCCAGTGCCAGTCCATGTGAAGTTTGAATAACTCATCATCGTTAAATCTCAAAGCACAGGTCTTACATTGGAGGGGGAGTGCATCATACAAATCCAATGCTGGATTGAAAGGCTCACTATGTTTGGATAGTAATGGTTGTCGTTGGGAATTGTATGGTCGATTGGTGAACAAGTTGATGTAAATTGTAATTTTGCCATAAGAGACAACAATATCATCAAGAGTAGCGATCACCGATTTGTGGAAAAGAAGGTGGTTCATTAATATTTAGATTTATTATAAAGTTAATGAAACATTGAATTAAATATTCATAGTGAATTAATAAATAAATACAAAAAGAAATAACAAGTGGTTAGCTATATTTGTCTAATGAATTTGTTAGTAATCAATATATTTTGATAATTACCTTGTGGTATTTTCATTCGTTTTAGCTTCATCGGTTGGTGTGGGAGTGTTTGCGTTAGGAATCTGAAGTGGACTGTTGGAAGCCTGAATACCAGTGATAGTGGCAAACTTTTGTTTGAGGAAAACATAGTTTGCTTGGTTGTAGGTACCACGATACAATGTATTCTTCATTTCATCTACTAATAATTTCAATGGCTCGTTGTCTGGATCCGAGGCAAGTAAATTGCCGGACTGTTCAATTAATTTGAATAATTGTGATTGATCTTGTTGTATTTGCGAATGCTCCTCTTGAGTGTTTGTTTGTATATTGTTGTTGATATTACTATTGGTTGAAGGAATATCACCAAAACCATTCAAAAACAAATTTGATGAATTCATACTGTTGAAATAAGAATAGGTTCCGTTGCTAATGTTGTTTTGTGGTTGATTATTCCATTGTTGATTTACATTGTTTTGTGTTGATGGTGTATTATTTGTGTTTAGATTGAAACTTTGGAGCATATTATTAAAGTTATTGTAATTTGGATTATTATTCACACCAGCAGGGAACATGTTATAACTATAGTTATTCATTCCCATGTTGTTGTTGTAATTAAACTGCTGTTGATTATTCATCATATTCATATTATTATTCATATTCATGTTGTTGTTCATCATGTTCATGTTGTTATTTATCATATTCATATTGTTCATATTCATCTTGTTCATGTTGTTAGTCATCATCATATTATTGTTCATCATCATGTTATTGTTGTTCATCATATTCATATTATTGTTGGTGTTCATCATATTATTTTGCATCATGTAGTTTTGTGTTGATTGATTATTAAACTGACCATTCAAGTAATTAGGAGCACTTCCTTTATTGACCCTGGGATCTTGTACCTGTTGCATGTTATTATATGGATAGTTATTTTGGGTAAGTATTCCTGGCCATTGATTATAATAATTTGTTCCTACGTTTAGTTTATTCTGTGAGGTGGATGGTGGTTGTTGTTGTTGTGCTGGTTGTTGTGCTGGTTGTAGTTGTTGTTGTTGTTGTTGTTGTTGTGGTGGCTGTTGTGGTGGCTGTTGAGGTGGTTGTGGCCGTTTGTTGTGGATGAGATGGTTGTTGTGATGGAGGTTTTTGTTGAGAGGAAGATATTTTTGATGATGATGAACTTGGTGGCCTTTGACTACCACTCTTTTGGCCTGGCTTGACTTGCTGTTTCTTGAGAATGGCTATTCTCTCCATTTCTTCGGCTCCACAGCGCTTGTATATCTTTTCAAGCAACAATGGATCAAAGTGTCCGGTCCAGGTATTATAGAGATTTAGCAAAGACATTTTAATGGTGTCGTCAACTGCTTCGAAGCTTTCACAGTAAATGTTTACAACATCACGAGCAAACAGTTGTTTATAGATTTTACCGACATTCTTAATGATAGAATCCATAAGGTACATTACAGCAAGTCTTTGTTTTGGGTTTACACTCTTTTAGATTCACGTGGATAATATCACAATCAGAAACATCGAGAGAACAAGGTAGATTAAAATGAAAGAATAAATGGTTAGAAATCAATTAAGAATAAACTTCAAGCGAATTTGTATGAGTGATATCTGGTGTTGTGAGAGATAGATAGAGAGACAGATAATATCAAGATCTCTTTGAAGAAATTCATCAAAAAAATATCAAAAAAAAAAAAATAATTTAAAGAATAATTTATTATCTCTTTTGTGTTTAAATGAGGTGATGTAGTTGATGGTGAGTTTGTGTGTGGAGTAACATACCTTTCTGATTCTATCTTCAATGAGGGAAAGAAATCTCTTTGGCGGCGACGATATTGTCCTGTGCAAAGTGCATGAGCTTGTTGATGATGATGGCATCATTATATGTAAGATCCTTAAGTCGATAAGAGAACTCCTGTGCTATATCGTGAATGGGTCTTCCGCCTGGGTTGGGAGTATCTACAACAACTTGTTGATTAGTTGTCATAGTGTATTGTTTGTTATTGTCTGTCGAGTGTTGTTGTTGTTGTTGTTGTTGATTGTAAAATGTATTGTTTGTCGATATAATTGGCAGTTGAGGAGATATCATGATACTACGATTGACGTTCGAACTAGAAGAGGTACTATAAATAAATCCGCTCTTTTGCAAAATAGGTAGAATTATTTGGCTTCTACGGCAGTATAGAATTAGTTATAATTACGGTGCCCACGCAATGAAGACTTAAAGCAGTTTGAAATATATAATCACAAGAAGGTATATTGACAGAAGAATTCTACTGATATCAAAGTAGTGTAGAGTAGAGTAAGGTAATACAAGTATTGAATTAAAATTAATTGCTCAAAGAACGAGTACGAAAGAACTAAGTCTAGACTAGTATTAAAAAAGTTAGTTTATATTTATATATATATATACAATATATCATATACAATATTAATATTACTTACAAAAATGATAAATTAATAATAATAATAATAATAGTAATACTAATTATTATAAATAACAATACTAAATAAATAATTAGTGTTTAAAATAGTATTTGAATGAAGTGAAAAAAAAACAATGAAAAAATTGTTGTTGTGTTATTTGAAAAAAAAATAAAATAAATTAATTTCCAAAAATTCAAAAATTAAATACCTTAACTATTGTCATCATCAAATAAAATACATTAGAATAGCGATATCAGTCAGGTGAGATTGGGTGGGGTTAACAAAGTCAAATGCCAAATGTCAAATTGTCACTTCCATCTACATACATCATTCACATATTAATATCAATCAAATCAAATCAAAGCTGCGACAATTCAGTTAATTTAAAGAGCTAATACCAATGAATCATTGATGATTGATCAATCATTACCTCTATCTATAACTACAATTAAGTTGTTTAGTTCGTAATTGCGCAGAAAAACAAAAGAAGAAGTAAAGTGAAGTTAAGTGAAGTGAAATCAAGATTTTGATAGCTAGATAGCTAGATAGATAGATATAAATATAGATATAGATATGACTGATAAAAAGTAATTCGAATCGCTATATTAATCAATATTACTATAATACATGAGATATCTAAAAAGTTACATTAATACTGATATAATACTATATTCTATTGTTCTCTTACTTACTCATCTCATTTTATAAATGATGGATTTGGAATTGTCATTGTTGTATGATCTTTGGTTATGGTTGGTTTGGTGGTGGTTGTCGTTGAATGTTGATGTGATGTTGATTATAATCAAGTCGATTTAAAACGATCAATAATATAGTTAAGTTTAATTTTGACCAAATTCGATTTGATATGCTTGGTGGAGAGGGCTGATGAAATCAAGAGCCAAGCAGGGGAGTACTTTAGGAAATTGGTTGTGCGAGACTCTGAGAACTCGACCTTAAACATCACCCTCTTCTTCCGAGATCTCGAGTGCTCCACCCTGATAGAACCAAACCAAATCTTCATATGCACAGGTTTACGTGTAGGTATATATAAATAGGTGACCTGAATATTCAGGTCAACTTACTTACTTACTTACTTACTTGTTAATCTCGAAATGACAAACATGTGATTGATAATATTAAAACATAGAGACAAATATTTCATTCAGTGTTTTTAGGTAAGGCCAATGTGTATGATACCGACTTCAGATGCTACATCTACACTCTCAACAGCGACTATATCAATAGTCCGCCCATCAACCTGTACACAAGAGCTGCAGCATATGATCTACCAATCTCCAATGAAATTAGAGACACCATTCGTATATTACTTTCATTAAGAAACAGTAGTAACAACAGCAGCATCAGCCACAATAATAGTTATAGTAGTAATAGCAACAAAAACAACTACAATGATAGCAGCAGTAGTAATGATAATAATAATAATAATATTGTTTCTTTCAAAAAGAGAAGACTAGACTCACAGGATGACGTCATGGTGAATAATAGCAAATCACAGTGTACAAGTGTGGAGAAACTCCTCCAAATCGGTCATGATGCATTTTATCAATGTTATAGCAAGGTCGTTGAAAGAACAGTATATCCCAATGGTCGTACTGACATGAAGTTGTGGGATGGAACGGGTGCATCACCCACCTGGAATGAAAACGAAAGAGTTGTCAAAGTAAACACAACCGCCCAACTCACTGTGTGGAGCGACCTCTCCTTAAAGATAGAGCCACTCACCGTTGGAACATGGGCACACTTCTCCTACATTAAAGTACACTTCTACAAAGGTTCAGTGGAGTTGAAACTGGTCAACGCAACATCAATTACTATTCTTTCACCAGAAGATCCCAGAGTTGAAAAAACAATCGAGTACGTACTATAGTCCTCATATTCCGAACTATCATAAGATATCTTGTCTTGTAAAGTACTAATGATTTATTCCTCATTAATATTAACCATAGGCTTCACAACGAGAGGGTTGATTCAGTTACTAAGAAAACAAGTACGGAATACAATGACGGTCCAGATGAGGTTGTTAACAATGCTCAAGATGCACCACTAACAGGTATGTTATGCCAAAGATCAAGTTTAAACAACCGATCATTAACCTTCCACTTTATTGGATGGTTGCCATCAATAGAGGTAGATTTCGAAACTGCTCCAATCACAGCTATTAAGGATATACTTAATAATGATGTAAATATTATTAATGCCATCAACAAGACCTCCATACTAATATAGCTGAAATTAGACACCTTTTATCTATAAAGTAAATGTTAGACTATTTAAATTCTTCCCCTTATTATCTAGAAGTTGGATGCGCGCTTTATGTGAAAGCTGTATGACTTTCCAGGACCCAGTACCAACATCAGTTGCAGACTATAATTGTACTAAATGCTCCTCCAAGCATAAGGTTAAATGGGTATATTGCTTGAATCTGTTAGTGGCAGATGAAACAGGTGATTTAAATGCCTTTCTATCCCGAGAAGATGCTGTTAGTATTTCAATATTGCAAAAGCAAGTGGCTAACTAGCTAACTAACCCTGTTCTCTCAAACCATAGTTATACTTTTTTAATCAAATGGAATTAAATACAAAAGATATAATTCCACCTGCACACAAACTAGCCCAAGCCAGCATAAAGGCGCTGCTGGAATCAAATAGAGAGTTTCTTTTATGCTTGAGGTCATACAAACGACCAAACAATCCCAACATGCTTTATCAAATACACAGTACCAAATTGAATGCACAAATAAACTTTAACTATTGATTATTATTTAGTATATCTTTATTTCTTTATTCTGTCTTTTCAATGGATTTATTGGTTGATGATTTCGACTTCTTGTAGAATCCAAAGTAGAATACTGAACCAACTGTGAAAATGGTAAGACCAATGATCCATGGGTACTTGACTTCGGGTGGCATTGGGATTGCCCAGAACATTGCACCACCGTACTTGACGCAAATGAGAACTTCAACGCTGATAATGGCAATGCAAATCCATGCCATGGTACCCAACTTCTTGGTCTGTTTATCTGTGATGAATTGGTAGTATTCACGCAAACCTGGTGTACCAATCAAGCACAACAACAACAATCTGTAGATATTGATAGGGTTGGGTGGTGGAATCCACAATAATGTCTTCAAGAAGAATGCATTCAATTCAATAACTGAAATCTACATATAGATCACGATCCAATGTTAATAATACTATCTCCCAAATATCAATTGACGCGCTATTCTATCTACATACCAATACAATAACGAAAAGAATTGAGACGAATCTCTTCCACTCAGAGAAGATCTCCCAGTTGTAGTCATCATATTGGAGTGGGGTGAATTGCTTCAATGCTCTGATGACGAGGGAACGCTTCTTCTTCATCTTTTCAACACCAGTCCAGTTGTACTCTTTCATCTTCATGTATCTAATAGTCAAAACACCCAAAACAATACCAAGTGCATTGCAAACCAAGATATCCAAAATGAGCTAAAATAAGTAATATATTGGTTAGTCAGCAGATCTTCAAGTAGATAGATGGTCAGAAGCTAGGTGATATTTACATGATCCCACCAACATTCGTGGAAATTTGGTAACCAATGTGCAAATGTCAATTCCAAAATCTCAAAGGTGATACTGAGTGTCCAGCACAAAATTGGGTCACGGAGAAGAAGTGTCTTTCCCCACCAACCAAAGAGATGGGCCCAAATAAATTCGTCGTTAACAGTGTCCTTTAAATTCTTGAAGTTGGACTCTGGGTGGTCTGGGGTGTAGAGATCGCAGTTCTCGGCATAGGATCTCTCTGGCAACTTGACTCCAAGCTTGGGATCAATGTGCTTCATAATCAAACGTGCATCGTCGGCACTCTGGAACAACAAGAAAACTAATGCGCATAAATAAATAACACCCATACCCATGACGACACGCCAGAATGCTGGGTGTGGACGGACAAACAGTCCGTCTCGCATCTGTAACATTGAAAACAAAAGGAAAGCAGCGCAGGCACCCAACAATCCGCTATTAATTATTCAACAACATTTAATCATTAGTCAATAACTTGTCGACAGTCATCGAAATGGAAATAACCTACGTTTTAACACTTCCTTCGGAGGATTGTTCATTGGTGAATGCAAAGTATATAGTCACAATACCTGCTACGACAAGACAGAGTAGTGTATGTGGTTTATAAAAGAAGTTAAGTGTATCATATTCTTGGGGAGACAATGTTGTTTTACCGTCATTTAGACGGTGCTTTGGTGTTTTAATTGGTTTCTTCTTTGGTGTATTATTATTATTACTATTATTGGCTATACTTGATGATGTAGAATTTGATGGTTCATCAAAAATAACATCATCATTATTATTATGATGTTGTTTAGTTTTCATTTTATAGAAATACTAATAACTAACTATTAACTAATACTTAATGTCAAATGACTAATAAATAAATAATATTCGTCCTAATAAGTTAATAGTGTCTGTAAGTAAATGTGGATTGACCTATGTCAGAAGTAATTTTAAAAACAAAACGAAACAACACTAACAACTAAAATCTTAATGCAATATTAATTAATAGTTTAGTTTATTTTTTTTATTTTTATTTTTATAAATATAATTTTGAATCGTCTTGTAGGGATTTATGCAATCCCAAATCCTTAAAACAACATCATTAGGTGGTTTTTAGCACGTTGAACAACAAATACGATATTTTCATTTTTGATTTTTTTGGTCATTGGAATGAATGGTGAGTCAATATTGTCGATGTCATTATTTCACCAGGCTCATACATATTACGAATCACTATTACTTTACACATATATAAATTTTATAAGTTCACCAAAACACGATGTCATTATTATTTCTTTACTTTAAATGTTAAAATTACAATTGATGAGATCATCTTTATTTGTTGTGTACGATCATGATCGACTTTTAACTCTTTTCTCTGTACATAACATCGGTTCTCATCACGTATTTGATACCTTTTGTACATGGACTACCCTCATGAAGTATATTGTGTTGGAAAACGATCACCATTCCTGTTTTAGGATTTACTGGTATTTTCTTCTCATTCTTTCTTCCACCTACAAAGAATGTTGTTTCACCTCCTTTTTCGACGTCGTTGAGATACAGTTGCAGGGTCACGAGTGAGAGATCTCCTTTTTTCGGTCCGTCAGTTCTCTGATATGTTCCGTCGTGATGTGGCTCAAACTTTTGATTTTTGCCCACATAACGTAGGAAACGCAGTCTTTCGTTGAGCTCTATCATATCATGTCCCAGGAATTCCGCTGGCAACAAATGCTTGATTCTTTCATATATCTTATTGGCCATCACTTCGCTATCAATTATACATCTATCGTTATTTCTGACATCTGTCATTAAAACCTGTCTACCATATCCAACATTGACCATAGCAGGTTCATATCCTTTTTTCTCTATTTTAAGATAATAATAATAATAATTTAAACAAAATCCAAAGGTTAGAAAATGTGATCAAAACCATTTTCCTTCAAATTTAATTATCAGAGATGATTCATTACATACCTGTTAAAGCAATCCATTCATCACATTCTTCTTTGGTAAATACATTGTCCAATGTAAATGCAAGTACATTATTGTCATAACCTGCCAAAACATCTGTTCTTTTATATTGTACTCCTGACATTCTTTATAATTCTTATTTTTTTAGAGTTTTTAAACAACTATATTATTATATATATCTAAATTATTATTTGATCAATTGGTAATTACCTTTATTTATAGACACGAGAAAATTCTTTGTAAAGAAATATTTAATAATACTAATTTTCAAAAAAGAAAAAACTTGGAAAAAGATTTCATGATTTAAATCTGAGTGTTACCAAATTTTGTGTAAAGTCTCATAATAATACTTTTCACTCCAAATACTATGAAGTTAACAGCGATTCAACATACAGTTGAATAAATTGATTTATAGATAAGATTAAATAATCCTGTAGTGGATCTACTATTTATGATTATCAGTAGCAGCAGCAGGTGAATTTGATGTCACCAATATATGAGGTTCTTAAAAATAAATATCTGATTCAAAAGATCACTTCTTACTTTGGGGAGCTGGATGGTGCAAAGGAAAAATATGAAAGGATCCTCAATCTTAGTTTGGGTGTAGCGGATCAGTGGAGGTTCAGATATGAGCATTACCCAAGACTCA
This sequence comes from Heterostelium multicystogenum, assembly GCA_003667245.1. Classification (NCBI taxonomy): domain Eukaryota; phylum Evosea; class Eumycetozoa; order Acytosteliales; family Acytosteliaceae; genus Heterostelium; species Heterostelium multicystogenum. The sequence continues at coordinate 102,376 of RCNN01000015.1, read as the reverse complement.
AGGAATTGGTGCTTTCTGGTCATACCGCTCTCATCTTATCGAAACTAAAGCGAGAATCATTGGTAATTACCAATGATTGTATTGGTGATCTCGTTGCTTCACCCAAAATAGACGATGATACCTTTAGGATGATCTATGAAAACAAAAAGTGGATGTTTACCGATGAAAATTTTTTTGTTTTATGCAGTTGAGTCAGGTTCAGTGGAAAGAGTAAAACTATTATCGCAGCAGACTGAACCAGTTATACAACGACGTCTTCCTACAGGCAAAATAAAAGTCAATATACTCGAATATTCATGGAATCTCCTTCAGTTCGAGATCCACGAATACTTGACTAATAATGTCCTGGATGAAAATGGTAGGCCACTCATTGACATTTCCCCGCAATCCAAGGCACAAGCCCTACTTTGGAATATCAGGTCGCTGGATAACTTAGATATATTCATGAAAGTGTTCTCTGCACCAAAGACAAGCTCTCTCTATCCTATCAAAGAACACCTTAAAAAGTCCAATGAGCGTCAATATGCCAAGGAATTGGTATGTAAAAAAAATGGTCTTTCATTGGTAAAGTTGATGTATCCAAAACATTTCATGACTTTGGATGTCAGCATTTATTTTTTGAAGAGAGTCAAATTGGAATTGGCAGAGTATCAGTTGGAATTGATGGACTACGTTGCTAGACATTACAGAAGAATCAAAAATGGACTTGAGATCCACAAGCTTAAAGCCCAGGTTCAAAGTTCACTTCGCACTTCCTACGAAACTTTGGTTGCTAATGGGATTTCAGTGGACGAAAGTTCGTTGAATAACCATCATAAATTTGAATATCTCTATCTGTTCTATCTATGTTATTTAAAGCTGGAAGCCTCATCATCAATTCCATTAGTCCATTCAACAGAGCATACTTGGCTTATGATGAAAATGATCAAGCATGGATCAATGCTCGGATTACCCATTGTTTTATCATTAGGTAGTGATCTGATCAATCAAGCAATACTTATCTTCAAATATGGTAATTTGGAACAAGTAAAATATGCCAAAATGATGTCCCTCAGAACCAATAGTACGGACTTTTGTAATGACTGGGTAATAGCCAGTTTTTTTGAACCCAGACCATTCTATATTTAATTATCTCCTTTCAGTATATGGAGCTCAATATCTTTCAACCTTTTTTGATGTATTTCAGCTGGCCTACCTGAACTGCAATAGTTTTGAAAGATTAAAGTTTTGTTTGCTTATCGACCCATATCTCTCGCATATGCAAATTTCAACGATCAATAGAGAACAAATTTCCCCAGATTTTATTGGCTTAATCATTGAACTTTACAACAGGAGAATAACTAGAATATTCCAATTGGAGAGAATATTGGAAGAGTGTTACAAGTGCAATGACCTCGAGTCCTTCAACATGATTTTAGAATTGGTTAAAAGTGGACAAAGCAAGATTATTATAGATCCAATGAAAGTTCTAGTAGCTGCAATGAGGACGTCGCGATATGATTTCGTACGTAGCATTCTTGATATTATCCTACATTTTTGGAGGAAACTATAGAAACAGTAGCAATCCTTGGGGATATCGGTCTAGTTCAAGTAATAGTTGACATGTCCCCTCACAATAAGATTCCGCACAATCAAATGAATACTTTACTTCTGACCCTATTTAGCCATGGTCATTTCAAGACTCTGGACTATGTAATGGAAAATCATGTAAAAGACTCCAATCTATATAACTGGACAGGCTACGCACTATCTGTGGTCAGTACTGGGAGATTGGATATTTTAAAATACTATATCAGTCACTTCAACCCAAGCAAAGCAGCTCAAGTTAAAATCATCGATAAATCAATTCAGGCTTCTCAGTTAGAGATATTCCATTACTTTGTGGAAAATGTCTTGCCACCTCAAAGAAAGCTGAAAGTATTGAATTCCATCTTCAAAGAACCTATGGTTTACTCACTCATCAAAATCTCCAATTGCGCTACTACTGCTCAGGTACGCAGCTAAAGTCGGAGTTCAACTTGAGATTTCGCCAAGAGTCATAGAGAGGGCTCAAATGAAACCGAAAAAAGATGTTTTAATATTCTTCGAGCAATACATGAGCAGCAAATCTGAGCAAGTTGCAGTGTAAATAAATCTAACTACTGAGACGACAATCCTCATGCGCATAGCTAGCTACTTTTGTAAATATTTATTATATGTATAAAAATCGGTATCTCTTATATATCCATGAGATTCATAGAGTGATTGTGCTTTTGTATTGTTGGTAGCTGTGCTAAGCATGATAAAAGCGGAGTCCGAGTGTTCTCCGAGTTGATCGGCTCGATCCAAAAGAAGTTTGCCAACACCTTTCTGTCTGGCTTCAGGATCAACATAAAGATCGTAGAGCAACCAGATTCTCTTCATTCTAAGCGAACAAAACAAAGGATACAACTGTGCAAATCCAACAGCCCTTTCCATCATCATTCTCAACATAGTAGACTATAGATTCACCCAGAGTGACACGATCGCTTAGAAACTTCTCAGCAGCTTCAGCTGACTCGTCGACCTCGTAAAATCGACGATAGCCCAAGTAGAGTGGAACTACCCTTCTTACATCATCAGCATTAGCTTGTTTGACAATCATCTTTATCAACAAACTACTGTAGACCTACGCAACGTAGATTGACCAACAAAACAACCTGACAGCAAAACCTGGTTTTTTGTAAAATTTAAAAGAAAAGTTTAATAAATCTTTTAGATATCTATTTATATAGAAATATAGAATAGAATAGATGTTATAGTTTATCATAATAATAATAATAATTATAATAATAATAATAATAATAATAATGGATATAATATTAGATGTAAAGTTTAGAAAGTTAATAAATAATGTATTTATCTTTAAATATATAATGGATAGTGTATCATTTATACATGAAAGGCTGGGTATTAAAGGATACAGGTTGGCTGATACTACATCGGATATTTTAATGCGCGCGAGACGATATGATTTGGTGTATTATAAAATGTTGAAGGAAGGCAAGAAGTTCTATTTCAATCAATCGCATTTCAAAAGAATTCATCATGTTCAATAGTGATGTGAAGCTGCTTGAGTTGGTCTACCAATACTATCCCCATTATTTCAACAACAGTAGTTACTATGGGCACACCGCTGCTGCTACCACCAAGGATGCTGAGACGGTGACTTGGCTCATAGACAATGTTGTCAGGTCTGGTTCTCTTGCTAATCTTTTGTTTTCTCATTTCAAATTTGCCACCATCTCATACTCATTGCACAACAAGTGCAATAAGCAATGCAGCCGCAGCTGGCTACCTGAATATTGTATGCTATCTTAATGAGAACAGAACCGAGGGCTGCTCTAATGATATTCTGCAGCTTGTGAGCTATAAGGGCCACTGGAAAGTGATTCAATATCTACTTGAGAATGCGAATGTAAAGTGTGATTCTCATCATACTGTAATGAATGCAGCTCGTTCTGGAAGCAAAGAGACACTCAATATCATACTTAAGCACTTCAAGTCTAGTCTTCCCAATCATCAGCTTGCGCACTTGATACACTTGGACCCTGCGATTGTGCATGGTGATCTTGAGACTGTCAAGACGGATGTTGAAGTGCTTCCCATTCATCAAGAAGACAAACAACAACATGGTGCGCGCAGCTGAGTTGGGACACCTTGAAATCGTCAAATATTTTTAATGAGAACAAATGGCCGTCGTCAGTTGCTGCCATCGACTTTGCAGCTGGAAATGGCCATCTGAACGTTTGTGCGCTATCTCTTTGAGAATAGAACCGAGGGATGTTCGCACATAGCACTCGAGAAGGCAGCTGGAAAAGGACACTTGGAAATGGTTCGCTATCTGGTTGAGGACAAGAAAATAAAATGTGAAGCAGAGGCGGTCTACAGTGCAGCTGTTAATGGACACTACGAAGTCCTAAGGCACCTCGATAGAAGATTGGTAGATCGGTCATCAATGACAAGCATGGTTGCGCAACTATTCTCAACCATGTTCTACAGACGTGAAGGACCATCTGTGCAAGTCATTATGTACCTGATTGAACAGTACAACGTGCTTCCACAACATAATATTTACTACCAGTTGCTCAGCTATGATAACGTTGACCTGATGAGAGAAATATCACCCATCATTCCGATGCCAGCCAACTACCTTAACAATATTACAGACTTTGCCAAGCCACTTACACTGCGCTATTTATTTGAGCATTTGCTGCCGTTCGAAAAGAAGTTCTCATTGCCGACGGCAAAGGTCTGCAGTACGCAACAACTGTTGCGATGTGCTTCAATCGATATATGATGTGAGTCCCGATATAATCATAGACAACAGGAATGAGTTGATGGAAATAGCTTTTGAAAAGAATCACTTGGATGTCATCAAGTTTTTTTCGCGAGAAAGACCTGTTCAGGCAGCACATTAGCTCAAAGCATCTGATAGATCTGGTCAAGTTTAATTCATTTGGCATTATCCGATACCTATACGAACAGGGTATCCTGGCGAGACAGCCACACAATGTGCTGAAAGAACATGCATTGCTGCAGAGGAAGATTGAGATTTTGAATCTAACCTACAAGTATCACGACAAGAGTGGCGGCGCCAAATGGACGAACAAAGCCTTGGTTAGCACCAGGAAAGTTACACCTCAAATTCAGGAATATATTGAGGAAATAATGAAAGAGGAAGGTATCGATAAGGACGATGATGCAAATTAGACATATCTTTACTGTACACAATAAATACGACTATTATTCATTCAATAGTTCAATGATCAATTAAGAATTTGAAGTTGATGAAGTTGCAGTCGATGATGTGTTCGACAACAATGATTGTAATAATAATTGATTGGCTTTCTATGTCATCGGCATTTGAAACTTGATCATTCTCAGTGTCATTGTCATTGTCATTGTCATTATCAATTTCATCAACATCATTGTCTTCAGTTGTAACATCAGCAGTGGGATCGAATTTATGTAGTTCCTTTCTCCATTTCTTGATTTGTCCAGCCCAACTCCTTCGACTGCATCTTTGATACTTATCAGGCGTTCTAGGATGTTGTCTTTCACGTTTATCTCTGTTGATAATTGGGTTTGGTTAGTTAGAGCCAGTCACTACTATTCTCTTTAGCCAATGCGAACTCACTTTGGAACTTGTGCAATATAATTATCATATCCAATTGTGTTCTTTCCAAAATCAATATCCTTCTGTCTACTTTTCAACTTGGCAGGATCACTTTCTTTTTGAGATGTTATAACTTAATTACCACAACAATAACATTAATACATTAATTATATTTATTAAATATATCATTTTCCCAATAATTATATTTCTAAATTTACATACTTGTTGGTAAATTATACAATTTACATTGTTTTTTTCTTTTTCTTTATCATTATTAATTTTTGTAATACTACTACTACTACTACTACTACTACTACTACTACTACTACTACTACTACTACTACTACTATTAATAGTATTTCTGCTATATGGTTATAATGATATCTTTTATTATCTCTATTATTTTAGCTAAATCTGTTGCTCTTTCATAGTTTTTTGTTTTATCTATACTGCTATATCTATCTCTATCATAGTCTTTTTCTCTCTCTCTTTCCCTTTCTCTATCTCTTCTCTATCTCTATATGTATGATTATCTCTATCCATTATTATTGTTATTATCTGACTAAATAAAAGTGTACTGATATTTATGATTTGAATTCAAATTTTGGAGGGAAGTGAAAATTAATTTTCAAAAATGTAGTTGGAACTGACAAATCCAATTTTGCTCCCTGATGGAACTATTTCAAAACCAAAGCAGGTTTTATTATTAATTGAAATATATCGAATCATCCAATAAGCCATATCATGGTTCTAAAACTGACTCTATCTGGTCGAGAGAGTACCAATGGTAATAGTAACACTAATAGTAGCAGTAATAGTAGTAATAATGACAGTGATTCTTCGAGAGATACCAATGCCAATCAATACAATCACTTGTTGAAAACACCTGATAGCTACTTTTGCATAAGGAGTGGTATTGATAGAAAAATAAAAATAGTCAACAGTCCATATAACCACGACCAAGACAGTGGCGATGATGACGACGATACCGAGGACGAAGAAGACCTATCTTACCTATCAAAGTCAAATAACAGTCTTAAAAAAAACAACTCACCAAACAATATTCATAGTAATAAAGAAGATGATGACGATAAAGAGAATAAATATATTATAAACAATCGGTTGAAACCTGCTGGAGGAAAGAATGGTCACATCATTTTTGTCAAACGATCATCTTTGGAAGGAAAGAAAGCCTCTGGTGGTGCTGCTGTTGCTACTGCCAAAGAAAAGAATATAAAGGACGACGAGTTTGCTGTCAAGCGACAATATATATCCTCGCCATCCAATAAGCAGAGCCAGAGCTATCGTGAGCTCATTATTTTCGAACATCTCAACAAGTTGATGGACCAGCACAAAACTGTGAATTTCGTGCGTATGGTTGAGTGGTACAAAGCCACTCCTCATGATGGAGATGTCACTGTGCTTAATAGAGTACTACAGGAGCGTTTGAAAAAAGAATATCAGCATGAAGATTAGGAACACACTTCCGCCAAAGGACCCTGCACTAAAGAAAAGCCAGTACATGCACTTTATTCTGGAGTATGCAAACCTGTCAACGCTTTCCGAATTCCACAAAAAGCACAATTTGACACTCAAACTTTTCAAATCTATTCTGTTCCAAATTCTCAATGCCCTTGCAATCTCACAGAAGGAATTGCAGTTTATGCACAACGACCTCCATGTTGGCAATGTTTTGCTCCAGACTCTGCCACCAGGAATGAAATACATTATGTACCAGGACGATGTAGGTGAAGATAGAAACAATGATGGTGGAAGCTATAGGACATGGATTGTCGATGGCGTTATGGTTAAGATTAACGACTTTGGATTAAGCAGAATTACAACAGGTGGCACTGTTATATACAATCAAAAGAACTCAGATACCAGAGCATTCATTCCAACCTTCGATGTCCAGAATTTTATATCTACTCTGAAATCGATCAAAATATCAGACTTGCAGGATCCTGCGAACAAGGAAGAACGTCTTCTGCTCATAAACTTGAAAAAGAAAATGAGTCAGGGAATTTTTCCTCCATTTATGTTGCTTTCCCACAAGTTCTTTAGCTCATTACATATCATTTCCAGCCGATGCCAAGCCCTCCAACTGTATTCGTATCTCTTCAAATGGAGTTATTCCACAGGAGTTCCCGGAAGCTACTTTCGTGCCCTCCGAAGACAATGAAGCCAAGACTCCAGTAAAAACCCCCAGCAAATCATTCAACAAAACACCTCAATCATCAAAGCTAGCTCTCCCATCAACTCCACTTTTTTATAGACCAATGAAGTTCACATTTTCCAAGTTAAAGAAAACCAATTCCAACTTAAATAATCAACCCGAAATCAATGTAAAAGATGAAGAAGAGGAAGACGAAGAGGAAGAGGAAGTAGAAGAAGAAGACGATGATGATGAGCTAGATGAGGAAGATGATTTCGAAGATGAATATCAAATAGATATTACAAAGAGATTTGCTACATTGAATACTCAAGATTCAGAGGAAGAGGAAAAGGAAGATGAAGATGAAGATTCAGAGGAAGAAGTTGAAGTAGAAGTGGAAGAAGAATCTGATGATGATGATGATGAAGTAGACGAGAAAGAGGAAGAAATTGTAGAAGAGGTCAAGGAAGAAGAGGAAGTTAAAAATTCACCAGTTCGTAAACCTAGTAGACCAAGAAAAAAGAAAATGTCCGTCGCCGAACAACTACAAAAAGAAGGACTGTATATGATTAATAGACTCATCAGACCTGGAGATGACATCAAGCGAAGATAACTATAGTATAGATTTACTGTATTTCAATTCTAAAGTAATAATCATTCATTTGTTTATTATAAAGCCAATTTAAAATGTTTAATAAATTCTTATCTTAACAGATCAACTGTAACAAAACCAACTTAAAGTTTGTTAACCAATCAATCCAATTGCCGATTGGAAGGATGTAGGGTAGGGAGGTGCAAAAAGTTTGGACCACACTTTCTGAGATACATTGTACATGTAGAGTTGTTGGTGCTCTCCACCAACCAAAATAGATGCATCGATTCGACATGTTGTCAATTCCGAACAGTAGAGATGCACCTCTCGTAGCTTCGGTTGGGAGAGGCGGCAGGATTTCAACTGCTTGTGAATCGATTGATACACAAAAGAAAAACTTCATCTTCGCCCATGTAATACAAATTATTGGACAGCGGATCGAAACAACATTTCTCGACTCCACTGGTTGACTTTAGTTGAATCTCCAAAACTATTGAAGAATATACATCTGTGTAGTATTGTTCCTTTCCACCTCTATTTCTATCGCGAATTTGTTTATATAAATGTGGTATTGCTGTTGTAGATGAGGCAGAAAATGTAATATTGGGCGAGTTTGATGTTGATGCGCTGTTTTGAAGATCGTTGGATGGTGGCTGAAGCTTGTAGATTGAGAGTGTACAGTTGTTGGCGCAGTCTGGTTCCTTTTTCCATCCACCTACAACATATAGTAGCTCGTTGTGGTAGAAGGTGAATGGATTGTAGAGCGGTTCCTTCAACATACCAACGTTTACAAATTGTCCAGAAGTTGTATCGAATCGGTCGATTCTGTTGAGACATCGATTAAATTCGAATCCACCAGTTAGATAAATATATCTGTGTCCGTCATAGCATGCTGAAATTCCCATTCCACCGCTGACCTGCATTCGCTTCGCAACAGGTCGTAGCCATTGTTTATTTGCTATATCGAAGCAGTAGTAGAAGTTTGATTCTTGGTGACCTCCAAACAAGTAGATGTGGGTACCAGTATTGACGCCAGATGTATATACATTGTTGATAGGTTTGATGAGTGCACTTTCCATTTGCGATGGCAAGAATGACCAGGTGTCAGTGACGACATTGTAGCACTGCATAGAAAGCTGCATAGGCATGTCTGCAACATCGCATTCTACACCACCTACAACGTAAATATTATCGACACGGTTGGAATTGTACAAAAGTCCACCATCTTTTTGTTCAATAGTGGAGAAGTCTATTTCATATACCTTTCTCAAGTCATTCTTGACTTTCTCCAGCATCTCAGCGTCGAAACCAAAGCCACATAAGATATCACCAGTTTCAAACTCGTCGAAACTCTTAAGCTCCGATTTGATCGTATCCAAATCAGTATCCTCTATTTTAACAATTTGTTTAAATATATCATCGATATCTTCCGAAACTACTAGAGACTCCATCCATTTACTGCTTTCATTGCTATTGCTTTTGACATTGTTATTATTTGAATCAGATGAACTAATATCGATATCTCCTGATGAAGAAGTGGAAGCAATGGTATTTGGAATTGGGTTTGAATGTTTCTCGATGAATTTATCGATTGAATCGTATTGTGCAACTAGTTCTTTAAGTTGATCAAATGGCAAATGCAGCTAAACTGTAGTTACGATCTCTATTTGCTTCTGAGTTATGACTACTGTTGTCGATTGAACTGCTGTTATATATATCGTTATCTAAAGCACTGTATTGTTGAAGATAGCTTTTTTGGTCATAGTCAGGCTGAAACTCATTGTCGGAATTCTCTTTGTCGTCTGGGTTTGCCGCAATGTCAATGATAGGCGGATGAGTCAGCACCGAAAGCAAACCATCAATGTTCTTCAGCAACACCTCTAGCTTCTTTTGATTCTTTTCTCTTTCCTTCTCGACTGGTTTAATCAGTTTTTTCTCTCTTCTATCATAAATAAAGTTTATATAGTTGCTCGAAGAACACACGGATCATCTCCTCTTGATTTATATGATGACTTATCAAACCAACCGTTTTGTGTACATTTGCTCCAGAGTGTTTGCAACCTCTCTCCAATCGTCAGACTATTCTTCACATTCGTTGACTTTGGATCAACAAAAATCATGTCCATTGTGGTCTGCTTTGCAGAGCTGACAGATCACCAATTTACAAGATAAACAAATAGAGTCAACATCACAATCTGGATGAATCACACATTTAGATGATACCATCTCTAAAATAAATAATCTCTATATCTTTTTTCTCGAAGCTAATCCCAATTTATTTATATAATTATATAGATAGAAATATAATACAAGATTAAATTAGAAATAATAGTTTAGCAATGGAAATCTGATCAGAACACAATTAACACCATTCATCTGTAATCTGGTGCAAATCAGATCGGCTGGAATATCTTGTTAAAAAGCGATATTTTCAAATTTTCAAGTCGGTTAGTTTGGGCTTTGTGACCTCACGAAGTCGTTCCATTAGACTGCCTCATGAGTTTTATTGCTTGTGTTTTATTAAGAAGTGTGGGGTGATTTCTTATACACTCTTGTAGTTGGTCAAGTTTTGGTGGAAAGTAATTAATTGGTATGCTGATTGGCTTCACTATGAATTCTACGTGTTTGAGCTGATGGTTTGAGGACAAAGTTTGCAGAAACTCTGTAAAGAAGTGCTCGTATGGTGGAGCGTTGTCCAAGAAGATCTCAGTTGATATCGTCGAGGACTGAGTGTTTTGTTGGAAGATGTATTTAAGTATTTTCAATACGGTGGCGTTTGTATTCGAATCCGTAGAATCCAATGGTTATGTATAATCGTTCGACTCTGTTCAACGATTGACAGATATCGGTGTAGTCAATATCTTTATAGGGAATTTGGAATCGGTAGTTGTCAAGTGACAACGACAGAGATTTGATCGATCTTTTCAAAGGTGATATCAGATTAAATGGAATGTTAAAGTCTAGGTGCTCAACCATGCAATCAGTGAGGAAGAAATCGGTCAGGTTGAGCCCATACTCAAAAACAATTGAGGCTTAGTTTTGAGAGAATCTTATTGTCTTTCGCTAGGTTGATGAGATAGTGATGTAAGTTGGAGAAGAAGCTGTTTAAGATGTCTTTGTCCATAATTATAAATTCCAGATGTCTCAGAGGCTTTGTTCTTTTTTCCAAAAATTTAAAGATATAAACAGACATATGTTGGCAGAAACCAATTTTATCGGATATTGTAATAGCGTGGACGCTTTCAAGTATATTACATAGAGAGGTCGAATTCAAAGTATTTGTACATTGTCTTAAGCGATGATGAATCGTCGGATTCGTAACCATGCTTCATTGAGAGGATCAGGTGCTCAATGTTGGATTTGTTTAAAGATTTATCATTTTTGATCTAATATCTTTAGTTTTGCTGGTTGACCAAGATAGCAGTCCAGCTGCAGTTGTTTGAGTGTTGGTATGGAGCCGACAATCAAAAGTGATTTGAAAGGCGCACGCATTGATTCTAAATGTGATGTTAGCAGCTGTAGATTCTGCCGATATCTTGTCTTTTTATTATATTGGAACTTGTCATTCGGATACAAGGTTTCTAAAGTATGTATGCGGTCTACTGGTAGATAATCAGGTTGGTATTGTTCGATCAGTTTATCAAAGGACCGACCATAGCCAAGCTTCAGACTACGGTTTTGCCCTTTGAAAATCTTATGAAACTGCCAACAGACTAAATCCAAAGAAACCAGCCAATTCCAATACTCTCTTTGTCTAAGTTCATATTGGGATTGATCCCATAGTATTTTAAAGATATATTTGAAGATCTCCTGTGATAACATTACCTTACACTATTTTGTTTTTTTGTCAAAACTTTATTTTGGTTTTTGTTTTTTTTTTCAGGATCACAAAAATATAAAAGGAAATTTTGAAATTGATTGAATCAACATAATTTAAGTAAATTGATGTAACAGTAACATTTTGTTTATAAGAAAAACTTGTTTTATCCCTCATAAAACCCTTTTTTTTTTTAAGTTCCAAATAAGACTAGAACCAAGTTAATAAGATCATTTCTTCTTTTAATTCTAAACTAAAATATAAATATATATATATAATCATCATGAAATTCTTTAACATTATTTTTATATTATTATTGTTGTCAATTTTTTCAACTGTTATTGTTCATGGTTGTAAATCACCTTTCAATACTCGCTACAATCGAACACTTGATCCAGATCAAAAAAGTATGAATTGCTATTCTGAATCGGGGCCTTATTTTTACACGTTCAAATATCAATATTACCTCAACTAATGTGGAGACAGATGATTTCGAAATATTAATTGGTTACTATCCTTCCTCTTACTTTTGTGGTAAAAATGAAACAAATGCTTTGGTTGTGAAGGCAAATGTAACCAATACTGGTAAAAATCTTAATTGTAATACATATTTCCAAGTTCCAGAAGGAAACTCATTTGGATGGATACTACATTGCCTTAATACCGATAAAAAGTGTTTATTGACAATCAATCAATCTGAATGCTTTGACCCTGACACAACAACAACAACTACTACTAGTACGACTTCATCTACCACAACCACTACAGGAGAACCAACCAATTCCTCATCCACAACAAGTTCCTCTTTAGGATTGCTATTTTTATTTGCATTCACAATTCTCTTCTTTTTAAATAAATCTAATTTCTTTCACTCTATGAAATATCTATCATTCTTTAACATTTAGATTCTTTTTTTTTTTTTTTTTTTTTGTTTTAACCATACATATGCTTATTTATGATATAGAAGATTATTCATATTTCCAAATACTAAGGAATGGACATTTGTTGGTAATGTTATTCAATTATAAATACAAATTAGGAAACAACAGGGATCTCTTCCTTCATTTATAAATATTAATAGTTTATTGTAATTAGACTTAGAAAGAATTCAGTCATTTACACATTTGAAAGGTTCTGTAAGTATTTCCACTTCTGATGGCCACTTTAATTTCATGTCTTGTACAAGGAACTGGGCATAGGTCTGACAATTGAATTTTCTTGACCACTCACCACTCTCTTCACCTATGTACTCTGATCCAAATCTGACCATAGCCCAGTGGTAGAACTCCAATGCAGTCAAGTCCTGTTCTCTTTGCTCTAAGATCAATGATGGTTGGAACAAACCAAGATAGAAATACTTGAGATGATCTCTTTTAATTTGAGTTCTCAAACTCTTTAGGTTTACCGTCGGCTTTTCATTGCATCTTTTATATAGAACCACGTACGATTCTATTCCAATGAGATGGTCAAGCGTCGATTCACCTTTCAAATCGAATAGCACCGAGTAATGGTTATCCCTTAAAATGAGATAACATTTAAACTTTTGATTCTGACTTACAACATGGGTCGGAAATATTTGGGAACAATTATTATTTTGTAATTGAGACTTTCTTGATTGTTTATTACCCATTTAAAATGAAATACATAAAAACCAATAGAATAAAATAAAATAGTTTACTATATATAAAATACCAATATGTAGTAGGAATTGAACAATATATTTGTAAACAATTTATATTTATTTGAATGTGGATTGAAAGATTGAAATAAAAAAATATTAATAATTATAACAATAGCAATAATAATAATAATAAAATAATACAATATTCAAACAAATAAAAAAGTAAATGATGATTGAATGGGTGTTAGTTATTCTTGTTATGATTTTTTAATATTTGCTGCAATGATGGTATTGTGATAATTTTTGTAAATTCATTTTAAAGTAGTTATACATTGACTATTTCGTTTTTTTTTAGGCGTGTGGTGTGTGTTTGTGAATGTGTGTTTGTATGAGAGATCAATCAAAAATGTGTTGATGTGCTTATTACACCGTGCAAAAATAGATTTAAGTTTGATATCTACATCAGAGAGAACTACTTGTTATTTCCTTTTTTGTCCAAAAGATAACAATAAATGATTGATGGAAAATTACGATTGGCTTAATTAATTCGAGTATTAGTAGTATGTGAATAATTTAGCTTCGTTTAAACTTTGAGTTACTGGATTCGTTATAAATATATGAAATCATATGATATCACTTTTCTATGGAACTGTTGTTTATTCTTGATCTTATACTATAACTACCTAAAAAGATTAATGCAAACCACTTAATCAGAGTTGTCCTCGTCTTGTATGTCGTCCTCGTGTAGCAGTACATATTCTCTTGTTGAATTCCCAAACTTCAATAAATCTCTTGACCTCAGCTCGACATACACACAAGTTTCCACTTGCTTTGAATTTAGAAAAGTTCCATTGGTACTATTTAAATCAATGAGATACGGTCTGAATTTAGATGGAGCAAGAGATAGAGGAATTAGTCTGTCTAGCTCGATACGGAGGATCTACTGATGATTGACTCGATGCTACTTACCTAACTTCTTTCTCGTCCTTATCATCATAGTCGTCGTTTTTTCTTCTCTTTACCAATCGATGTACAATTACAGCGTGTGCGATGAACATGAAGGATGATCCGAGGGTATATCGCACACACTTCGATCGCGTCCAATCAAAAATGATTTCCTATTGCTCAAGCTAAATGGATCCAGCGGCTTATCATCTTTAAATGGAAATAGGGTCCATTTTTGAGTGGGCATGTATGCCTCTGGAGGCTCGAACCACTTCATTGTGACGCCGCTAGCCGATGCTTTACTATTGCCTGATTCAGTCTGCTTAGCAACTAAGTCATCCATCAATATACCCGATGGCTTATAATCTGGTTTTTCTTTGTTCTTTCTTTTCTCTCGCCTATCTTCCTCTTCGTCGTTGTTTTTTCGGCCATACTCCTGATCACGATCGTTATCACGATCTCTATTTTTATCACGACTTCTTGTATCATCGCCCTTGGATACCTTAGAACGTCCTTCTCGCTCGCTCGATCTTCTTTGAGTCTGACGATCGTCGGCTATAGGCCCCAAATATTGCCTTTCTCCATCAAAGTCATCCCATCGACTCTTATTTTCATTTCTATATCTACTATGATCATCATCTTTGCTATGTTTATGAGATCTAGTTTCAAAACGCTCATTTTTGCCATCTGGGTTTCTCTTTCTATCTCCATCTCCATTACTGTATTTCTCATCTCTGTCATTGTGTCTTTCTCTATCTCTATTGCTTCTTTCTCTATCTCTATAATTATCCCTATCTCTATCTCTATCCCTATCCCTATCCCTATCCCTATCTCTATCTCTATCTCTATCTCTATCTCTATCTCTATCTCTATAACTAGTAGACATGTTATTCTTTGTATTTTAATGATTCATTCACTTTTCAACCAAACTTGGTGGATAAAAATCAAAAAGAGCAAACACCAAATTTCCCACAACATTGAGATGTACTGTTGTATTTTCCATAAAGTTAGAATGTATTGTAAAATACAACATTATCTTATAATTTAAATCTTTGTTTTTTATAATCAAATAATATGTGAGATATAAATTTGTTCAAAACATGAGAATGAACAATTTTATTTAAATAAGGAATAATAGAATTGCCACCATCAAAATCAAGGAAGATACATATATGTTTTGCTTGGTTTTAGATGCATCATTCAAATCATCTCCTGTCGTTGAAGTAGATGTTGATGTTGTGGTTGTGGAAGTTGTTGAGGTTCCACTTGAAGAAGTAGTTGATGTTGTAGTATCGCTTGTTGTTGAGGATGTAGTATCACTTGTTGTTGAGGTTGTAGTATCACTTGTAGTTGAAGTTGTGGTTGTTGTTCCAGCTTGCTCAGATTCGATATTGATATAAAATAGATCTTGAGATTGTGGGAGCTCACCAATTATAGTGATCGATGTGTTTGTTGTGCTGCTTAAAAGCACTGAATTTAATACATCATTGATTGGTGAGACACTAGAGTTTGTCGAATAAATTGTGATTTCACTTGGTGATACTTGAATAGATGAAATTTGTGGGTTGTTGGTTGATTGTTCAAACGAAAGCATATCATTGATGTTTGGTTGTTGAATCTTCAACTTGATTGTAGAGATATCACAGGATCCAGTGGTTTCGAATACGAAATTCTCCAAGATTCGATAGGTGTGAGATGATGAGAATGGTATTGTGATATTTCTTGAATCACTATCGATCGATGATCCATAATATTTGGTTCCATAAAATCCATAATATAAATTTTTGCTTGGATTAACTGCTAGATAATCAGGCAAACCATCTCTGTTAAAGTCTCCTATGGTGTAAAAATTTGTAATTTGTGGAATTCTAAATCCTTGGCATTGGTTTGGACTATAAGTGTCAAGGTTGATGGATGAGAAAGGTTGATAAGATCCAAAGATTGCATATGGTGATGGAAAATCACCAATGAGGTCTCCTAAACCATCTCCATTGATATCTTTAACTTCCAATACCGTATTCCCAGAATCAGTAGAGCCTAAAATAAAACCAGTTGATGAGTTTTTAGAGAATGCTATTGCATCAAGTATTTCTGGGTATTTATCCATTCCGTAGATAACAATAGATATGTGTTTAGAAGTATCAGTCGTATTACGAACGGTCAAAAATAGTTCGTTTTTTCCATCTCCATTAATATCCCCACTTCCAAAGTTTGGAACACCAGGTATAGAAGGATATGTACCTGGAAATATAATAATAAAACCATCATTTCCATCCAACTTTGGTTGGTAGTAGCCGTCAGAACCTGTTGTTATATTCTTAGATCCGAAAACTACTTGAGTTTCCAAATGAGATCTATCTATCATCAGATCCATTATACCATCACTGTTAGCATCTGCCACGACAAGACTAAAGCAATTCGCAGTATAGTATTGGAAACCTGTGACTCCATTGACATATGTTGAAATGTCTAATACACCATTGGTTGTTGGATACTTTCCATTTTGAAGTCCATAAAGAACATAAATGAGAGGAGTACCAGAGGGACCTAAAGAACCTTTATTTTATAATAAATACTATAATTAGTAAATAGATTTTTGCACTGGTTTTTCTATAATACTTACCAACACTGGATCCAATGACAATATCAAGAATACCATCGCCATTAATATCACCAATTCCATTAGTATATCCCAATGCTTGGGTGGTTCCATTCTGTCCAAAAACTTTGAATCCATTGATACCATCGAAATAATTATCTCTGATTGTTCCTGGTGCTAATGTTGATTTTCCATAGAGTAAAGAAGATATGCCAATTTTTAGTCCCATATTGGAAACCAATACATCATCATATCCATCATTGTTGATGTCTCCACACCAAACTTGAGCAAATAAGATACCACCAGTTGGTGTATAAACCAAGGAATTGGTGTTATTAATGTCCGTTTGAAATGATGTATATGGTCCAAATGCGATTGTCATTTCAGATCTTAAAATAATGGCATCAATATATCCATCTCCATTCACATCACAGTTCGATGGAACTCTTGAATATTGTGGGTTTTGAATTTTTAAAATAAATCCACTGGATTCATTTAAAAGTGTAATGTTTGTTTGGATTACCGAGGAAAGACTCGTTCTGAATTGTAGGGCTATTAAACATATAACATACAAATATATTTTATTCATTTTTAGATTGAATGTTTGAAATACAATCTAGTTTTTGTGTTGATTTATTAAAAGAGGAGTTAGTTTATGATATTTATATTCCCTGAACTTGTGGTTGAACAAAAATAAAAAATTTAGATGTTTTGTTAGATATGACAAAAAACTCAAGTGTTAAAAATCTAGGCGCCTAAATCAATTTGTTGTTGTTACTCAAGATATGATGGGAAATGGTAGCTGAGGATATCATGGTAATAGCCACCAGAGATGGAGTCAATGATTGGCTGGAAGTGGTGAACTAATCCAAACATTCCCTCTTTAATTGAGGTGAGGACTTGTATCCAACGTTTATCTCGAACGAATGTTCCTTGATGAATATCGCTCTTGACTCTCTCGACATCCTTGGTAATTCATTGCCCAATCATTTCTATTGTTTTTCAAATTGATAGATCCATTCCAGTTCCGCCAAGACTGAATACCGTCCATAAGATTTACATCTTTCAAAGACATGGACACCATTAAAACTATGAGTCACATTTACAATGAATACTTTTTTTCTACTACAATGTCACCCAAATTAAAGGTGGATATGCAAATGTATCTTCTTTGCAAAATCAATTAGATGACATGACTAACCGGTTAGCCTACATGCTCGAACAATGTTGTAAAATCATCATGAGGTTTAAAGACGGATGAGAACTTTAAAGATAATTGTACAAAGTATAATACAACAATTTTATTACTTATTTACTTCTTTCAAGATTGAGGTGATTGCTGATTCAAAGCTAGTAGTTGGGAGAGCTCCAATGACTTGGGCGGTAGTCGTTGTTTCGAGCTCAGCATTATATGGTCTCGGAGCACCTGAAGGCTTACTGTTTCCTGGTTTTAATTCGTTGATGATCGATACCCAAAACCTTTGCCATTATTACAGCCATTTCATATTTAGTTAGTCTTTGTTTGTCAGTGAAATGATAGATTCCTGATACCACATCGCCAATTTCCTTCTTTTTGCTAATCAACATCATTGTACATTTAGCTACATCATCAACCACGGTTGGATATCTCAACTAATTAAAAATAATAATCTGGTCAATAAAGAGAAATCATTAAATCGCTGAATAATCAATACCTACTTGCCAATTGTCAATTTCAACCTCAGGATTCTTGAGTAATTGTTCAGCGACCACCATAACTGCACTTTCTGATAATGTCTCAACTTGTCCATACAAAACAGGTACTCTGAGAAT
Organism: Heterostelium multicystogenum; assembly: GCA_003667245.1. Classification (NCBI taxonomy): domain Eukaryota; phylum Evosea; class Eumycetozoa; order Acytosteliales; family Acytosteliaceae; genus Heterostelium; species Heterostelium multicystogenum. Next base: position 83,698 of record RCNN01000015.1, on the reverse strand, counting down.
GATCTATCAAACATGTATTAATATCTAGACGGAGTTTGATCTTAAAGGTTGTACATACATTTCTTGAATCCTTTAAACAAACAACCTCTGATGCTCTCTTTGTTTCGCCATAGAAAGACAGAGGACGAGTTTGAGCGTCAGTCTTGTATGGTGGGTTCTCTCCATCAAATACATAATCTGATGATATTAATACGACATAGGCACCAACATTCTTTGCAAGTTCACAAATAAATTCAGTTGACCTGTTTGTACCAAGTTAGTATTCATTATTATATTGTCTATGCACAATGTATAAATCAACTTACTTTACATTCAACCGAATGACTCTGTCTTTATCATTTTCACAAAACATCAGGTCTTCTCTCTGCAGCGGAATGAATGATTACATCTGGTCGGAAGTTGTTGATTGTGGCTGTTAGCTTAGCATGGTCGTTGATATCTACATGCTCCAAAGGGAATTGATTTTTGTACTTTTCATATCTCGAATATGCCAAACCCAATACACTAAATCTATCGCTGTTTGAGAGGAATGTTCTCATGAAAGCTCTTCCAAGCAATCCACTACTTCCAGTTACCAATACTTTTATTTTATCTGTCATGATATTATAATAATAACTGGTATAATCAAAATGATATTTTCATAATATGAATGATAATGTGATTGTGGTGTGTGTTAAACAGATGAATCATTGATGATACTTACTTTGCATTTAATTAATTTCCATTTCTTTTTTTGAAGTTCAAAATGATTTTTCATTCTCTGTGATCATTTCTTGGATGAATAATTTAATCATTATAGATAAATCATTTTGAATACAGATTTATTTTATTATTATAGCAATTATGACAAATAATCAAGGAGAGACGGTTGATACAATAGAAATTTGAACTAAAGAGAATGAAAAGAGAGTCTTGTCTATCTATATTGGTTTTGGTATCCCATATAATGAACATTAAAAAAATTATCATATCTAAATATTTTATCATTCTATATATAAAATAAATAATAGCATAAATTAAAAGAAGAAGGTAAATTATAGTGTTTTATAGTTTTTCAAAATAGAGGTACAGTTATTGTGTTTAATCTATATAATATATTAGAAGGGTGCAGATCAGGTTTATTATATTGTTTGTATTTAAATAAATGGATGATAATAAATTATATTGTATAAAGATAATAAATACTGGATATATAATTAACTATTTATAATCTCCCCGAACTACCTACTAAAACCTTCAATTTAAAGACAAACTTTCCAAGGAATTTGTGCTTCTTTTCTTTGGGACTTCTCTTGTGACCATACATATCTTTGTCATGTAATCCATTGCTTGCTCCTTCACCATCTTTCTGTGCATTGTAGAATGTGGCACCCTCAATTAGACTTTGTTTATACTTTTTTAGGACTGCACTTTTGCCAACATATGCCAGTGCATTACCCATTAGGATGGAGCCATCTGTAGCAGAAGACCAGAATCTAGCATCTCCAGTATCACTGCTTGGTGGGAAAAAGTTGAGTGCTACGATCTTTCCTTTTCCTTTATTGAGCTCTGCAATCAATGGAGAGTTGTTTGACCACTCTGCAACAAGAGTTGCTTCTGGATTGAGAGCACCTGGACAGTAGAAAGATGATCTACCACCGTCAAGTGATTTGACATCGTTCATAATTGGGTGCTCCGGCAGATGTACTTTTCCAAGAGTGAGAGGCTTCTTTCCATTAGTATCGTGCTGTCTTGAAGGAGTGATGGGATGATAGTTCTGTTCAAGGAATCTTCCTTTGAGGAAACCATTACGAAGATTATTACAGTTGGTGAAGACAGTGACGACAACACCTCCACCATTATCAACATAGTCTGCGAGCACATCACCCATTGCTTGTCCACACATGAAAGCTGATGAATTATAACTATACACTAATACTCCTGCATACTTTTGAAGCTCCTCCAAGGTTGGAATTCTCTTTTGTGTGTAGAAATGTTCGATACGTTTAATTCCAACTGATCTTAGTTTTGAACAAATATCGTCCATACATGAAGATTGTGCAACTGGTCCTCCTAAAACTAAAAATGATCCCTAAATAATAATAATTGTTAACAAAGGTAACATATAATTATTTGAGAACTATGTACTTACTTTTCTTAAGCGATAATATCTCTTCCAAGATTGTTCAAAAGGTGGCTTTATATATCTTTGTAAACATGGATAATTATATTGGCATATACTCTTAAAAATATATTCATCTTCACATAGTCTTCTCCAGGTCTTTGACACAAATAAACAATTGTAGAGGTCGGATGTCGTTAAAAAGGAAAGGATAGAAATTAATATTTCCTCTGGGGAATTGACTCATAAGATCCTCGAAATGCCTGCTGGATAAAGGAGGTTCGATTGGAGAAGTGACCATTGGAGTCTGAGTACTTAAATTAAATGGCGAGTATGAAATATCCATTGGGGAATAATTCATGTTTGGTGTCGATTGGTAGTTGGCTCTGGGTGTCATCGCAAATGAAGCTGGTTCACTCTCTGAATGTGTATTCTTGTATAAACTATTCGTAGTGTTTACTTTTCTATATATTATCATTATTATTGTTTGTGTTGCTATGTGGTGAAGTAATAGTTATTGTATTACTACTACTGGAAATCGATGGTGATTGAGTTTTGAAATTACTGACTGATTCTTTGGAGTAATGAAATTTAGGTGTTACTGGAGCGGACTGTGCAAACTCTTGTGATTGCTGCGGTATATGTTTATAGTTGCTATTGAAAGGTCTGTGCGAGTCCACCACAGGTGTTCCTCTTTTAAGTGATGGATTACTCATTGTTGTCTTTTAAGTAACTTTTAAAAATGTTATAAATATATAATTAACTAAAAATCTAGATTTCCTAAAAAAACATTATCCTAAATAAATAAATATACAATGAAAAGTTAAAAATGTTAATATTAACCAGCAAAAGTTGTTTGTCTCTTTGTTCCAACAAAAGTTTATGTTGAGTGTGAAATACTAATTTACAACAAGTGCTTAACAATAATTGAAAAAATTACTGGTAGAGGGAATTTGTTTGTTTAATGAAGTGGTAATGTAATGTGATGCGATAAAATTCAATGTAGCAACAATATGTATAACAATAAAGTAGAAAAGAATTACCAAAGTGAATTGAGGAATAAAACTATAAAGTAGGAATAGATATATTTGAAAATACCAAAATAACAACAATAATTAAAGCTTGTTTAAAATAGAACTATGACAAAACAATAGATAATCTGAATATCAATAAACAAATTAAAATTGGAAGCAAACTATTATCCAAACAATCTGAAAACCAATAATTAACCAACTAAATACAATTATTAAACAAACAACTACAGCAATAAACTACTACTATTCTACTATTATGCTGAACAATAACAATATTTTTAATTAATGATAAATATGAATGAGAAGAGGAGTTTGGTTTGGTCGCGTTGATTGCAATGTATTACTAACTATAATTTTAAGTTGGGAGTTAAGATTATAGAAGAAGAAAGGAAATGGGGTTGGTAGGTAGGGGTAGTATTATTGTTGTTATTGTTGGTGTGGTGGTGGTTGTTTGCTGGAGTATTAGTTTTCAATTGTGGAAGTGTACCTGTGTTACTTATAATTTGTATTTGTTAATTCCATACAATATCTATATGTTTGGAATATAGGTAAAGTTTGGATTTTTATTTGCATGGAAAGAGAGTGTGTGTGACTGCTGGATGAGTGTGGGTTGCAAGGTGGGTGATTAATAAATTAATGTGTTGGAAAATTTAGGTTTGACTTTAGTAGTTGTAGTTGTTTGGTTTGATTTTTATTCCAGCGCTGTTGGTCATTAGTAGTAGTTATGAATGATTTTAGTGTTTGTGTGTTTATTTGGTGTTGAATATGAATATCTATCTATCAACTATCTATCTATTGTACAGCAGGATTTTAGAGGTAACATTTGGTGGTATTGCAATATTATGTTCGACACAACCACATTGTTTGTTAAAAGAAAAGATAGATGGATGGATGAATAACTACTACCAGAATCTTATAATACTAATTGGTATCGTATGCAATTGAAGAAGTTGGTGATGAATAGATTGTGCTTATATAGAAAGAAGTGCTGTTGCAGTGTTTGGTGCAGGAATGGATTATTTTGAATGTGAACATTTTAAAACAATTAATAAAATTTACTGTTTATATCCAATAGGTAAATAATATTGTTGATTATGAAATATCACAATCAATCGGACATCTAATAATTTCGATTGGTATTATCACCTAATTTTGGATGTTTGGTACAATGTGAGATCTAATTCCATTTACCTTTGATAAATGATAATAGGAATATTTGTATTTACACTGAAACTAATTACTAAGTTGAATGATAGTAAAGATTGGCAATTCTCTATAACTTCAAAGTTAATCTATGATTCGAATTGATAGTTAGAAAATGTTTTTAAAATAGAGTTGGAATGAAATATTAACTGTTACGAATGAATTAAAGTCAACAAATATTTGGAATTATAATTTCAAGTGTATGAAGAGCAACACGTGAATTATGGTCAATTTGTATATCTCAATTTTAAAAGTTACAATACATACATTTAAAAGTGGAATATGTATGTACAGGTAATTGCTTTTATAAAGGAATTAAATAATAGGACCTAAGTTTACTTTACAGCCCCCTGAACTAATGTATAATTAATTAAGTATATTCTTCAATGTGTATGTTTAAAAGTAATAATAATAATAATAATATTTACATATATATAAATATATGTGGGTGCTCTTTGTATGTACAAATATATAAATATAAAAATAGAATAAAAATAAAAAAGGAATTTACAACAACAAATTAAATATAAAGTGTTTATATTTTTAAGTTGTTATATATATGTATGTGTGTATTAATATACTTATAAGATATATATATGTATGTATGTATAAAACTATTATTACTATTTGTTATAAATTAAATTTGGATTGTCAAATACACAACTGAACAACCACCACCTATACTATTGCTGTTTATTTAAATACAAATAATAATATGTAATACAATTAAATAAATGTAAAATGATGATGATGATGGTATTTTAAGAATCGAATGAATGAAATGTATGTTTTAAAATAACATTGTATTACTATTATTCTTAGTGCTTTGAAATGAACATTTGTTTTGGTGTGTGTGGTTGGTGTTCACTATTAAACATTGATACAGTTAGAAATATATTGCTCCTTAAGATGTTTGTGTGTGTGTGTTTAGGTTCGTGTTTGTGTTTGTTTTTTATCTTTTTAAAGCAGATTAAATTGTATTGGGTAAGTGGGTATGCGAAGAGATTGGTTTTATTTTTATACACAATATAAATGTGGTTGGTTGGTTTTCTCCCCCTCTTAAAGTATACTTCCAAGTAAGAAATGCGAACATTACTAAAGTGATTTCTTTAAAAAGATAGATGAATAAAGGTTGATAAGCTCATCCAAAACTCGATGATGTTTGTTATTGTATCAACACCTTGTGATTAGTTACACATCCCAACTATGAGTCAAAAACAGCTAACATGTTGAACCACAGCATCACATCTGCCTTTTAAATAATAAACAACATCTATTTTGAAAAATGTAATAGCAAACACACTAGTAGTAGAGATAACAAAGATTAAACCAATATATAAGCTACTTGTTTTGAGATAAAGCAGCACTCCCATCTTTTCCTTACTTTTACATTAGAATTCTTTTCCTTTTTACCTTTTTTGAAAACAAATACAAAATAGTTAAAGAAATGGAAATAATTATAAAGGTGGGTGAAAACAACTACTTCATAGACATTCAACAATGGACAACTTAATGTAGTAACAAGTTTGGTGATTATTACTACTTTATAGAAATGAGATATAAATTGAATTAAATAAATTACCTTTTGAAAATACAAATATTTAATTTTTAATTTGTTTTTTACATATATATACAATAAATCTTGTTAATGAATATCCAATATCTATCTCTATTTTCCTTATTAAATATCTTTATCTACTACTATAAATAAATAAATAAATAACTATATATAATAAACAAATCTTATTTATCTATCTCTATTTCTTTTTTCTCTCTATGTCTCTATTAATTTTAATAACTTGGATTTGTAAAATTAAATTAAGTTAAGAAGAGTGGAGTGGTGCATTTAATTTAGAAAAAATATAACTGTAGAAATAACCCATGAAGTAGTATCATTGGACAAGACTCTGTGGTAATCCAATAAGTCAATAATATGGTGGGATGACAACTTTGCCAAATTAAGTCAAAAATTGATCTGTAGTTTAATTAATTTTTTTTGAGTTTTTCATATTGTCCAAACAAGATCTACCAATAAGTTGTGACAAACTTTAACCCTTAGCTCTTAATTCTTTTCTTTCAAATTGATTCTTTTTTTTAAAAAAATTGTAGTAATGTAACTTAATTTAATATTTATAATATATTTTTTTATCAATTCTTTTGCTTTAAAAGGTAAAAATAATTAATTCCAAAATTTATATATTGACCTTATTGTAGTTTCAAAGTAAAAAAACACACACAAGTTTGTATTTTTTGAAAAAAACCAAGATCTATTGCATACATTAATTTTTAAAATTATACCAAAATTGTAGAAACTGGTGTTTGGTTGAATGTGTAATGAAGTGTGTCTTGGTGTGAATTTGCATTAGATTAGCAGATTTTTAAACAGACATTAAAGGTGCATATTCATATGCAACATTACAAATAAGATGAATATAGATCGCAGTCGTAGTATCAACAGCAGTAGCAGCAGTAGTGCTGCCAATGAAGAGAATAGTGGTCATTCTGCTGAGGAGTTCGATGACGGATATGAAGATGCAAGGAGTGAGCTAGAGGATGAAGATGAATATGAAGCTGAGGACGATGCCATGTCGGATCATTTCAACTTTGAGGCCGACAATGAGGAAGGTGCTCAAATATCAACCAACAGTGAAGGAGAAGAACATGAAATGCCCCATTTGGAGGAGGATGAAGATGATGAACATCTCATGGATGAAGACGACGATGACGATGAAGAAGAGAATGAACTGGATGATGACGAGGGCAATATGGACAATGTATATTTTTTCGAATCATATAGTTAGTGAGTCGACTAAGGTCGACCTAAAGAAAGTACCTACCAACAGAGATCAAGACTATATCGACCAAATCAATCTATTCAACATTAGACCTGACATTGTCAATAGAGTAGCAGTCTCACAGAGGATATCTTCTACTAAAGCAAAGTACCTTATGGAACTACGAATGTTGTCATCCTAGAACTTAAATATCAACTGTTTAACTATTCTTTGTATGGGCATTAGCTAAGCTATTAGCTAACTCAACTTTGCAGCCATCAGTTGGAAATGAAGTTGGTCACTATCAACAATGACTATACTCCTATAACTGCATGCCGCTCTGGAATCATCGCAAGGTGCTCTCGACATTAGAATTGCTAGTGTATTCTTGTATATTAAAAAAATATTTGAACAAGATATCCTTTTTTGTTTTAAATTTTATGAATGAGTACCTCATTTTGTCAATCAGTGGGGTTAAATTTGATTGACAAATGGTTCCTTTCCTAAATTGAAGCAGTCAATCAATGATTGACCACAGACAAACAAATCAAGATGAACACAAACGATGCCAACTTGTGGTTTAAATCATCAACCTTATCATTATAAATAACTAACAAATAACATAATAAAAAGAATAAGTTGTAATAATTGTTAAACAATTCAACCAACCAAATATGGAATTCAATCTTAAATACCAATCTCTATTGAGTTACGATCTAGGTGAATTTATGAAAGAACAGAGTCTAAATATTAGCAGCACCTCGAAATGTGTGGGAAACAACCAGCAAGAATATAGAGATTTCGTCAAGAAAACTGAGGTATTATACCAAAACAGTATCGATTCTTGCAATGAATTCTTTGAGCACCTAAAAATATCTATACTCTTGGAAACTGGTGATCTCATATATGTAGGTACCAAGATAAACCAAGTTGACAGACATCATATCTAATCGGTTGTAAAAATAAAGGAGAAGGATGGCTATAACTATGCAAAAGCTGTATTAGATAAAATTACATTGGCCTGCTTGGAAACCAAATTGTTTTATAGAAATAAAAAGACCAAAGAAATTGAGCAAATGTGCAGAGAGAAAGACATTGTTTCGGGTAGAAAGAAAAGAAGACAATCGTCTCCTATCTCCTTGAAGTGGCACTCTGAAGAACTCTTTGACTGTCACTCTGCCTACCAGGACCAATTTATTGCCTCGATGTGCAATGTCAGTACAGCCAAACTCTGCGAGATGAAATCGAATACCAAGAGGAAAGCTGCCACTGCCAAAGCCAAATCCAAAGTTGTCAAAAACCAAAACAAAAGAAAACTCTCAAAAAAAACACCACTGATCACTCCAAAGCTGAGCTTTAATAGATGTTTTTAAAAAAGCAAACCCCATTATTATCAAAATTAATCGATCGATTTGATCTCATTTTTATTATTACCTTATTTTTTGGATTCAAATAAATAATTGATTATAAATTTTAAAGACCTGATTATTATTTGTGTAATGTAAGTTTGTTTTTGTTCGTCGTCGCCGTCGTTGTGTGGTCTTAATGTGGGGTGTGAAATTGATTATATTTAATCACAATAGTTAAACATATTAATATTAGTTGTTTTTTTTGATTTTATTTAGATAGTTTAAATAGTTGTATATATATATTCTATAGATAGATATCGTATAACTTACCAAAAAAAAAAAACAAATAATAATGTATTATAAGACATTTTTAGCAATTGTTTTGCTATATTGCTTAGTGGAATCAAGTTGGTCACAATATACAAATGGTATGCTATCAACTTTAGAGTTAGACATGACACTATACTTAGATGGTAATGTTAACATCCAATAAAATCTAATCTATAGATACATGTACTAGATATACATCGACTTCAGGTGTAATTACAGTTAATGGTAATGCCGAACCATATTGTTGGAAAATTATGCCGGATATCGGTATTGGATACTACCCAACAGAGATTTATGTTACATTGCAATACGCTTCAGGTTTGGTTGCAGAGAATAATACATTGTTTATCATTGCTGGTGAACTGATGACAGATGAGGAGTTGGCCAAGTACTCCGTTGATGCCACCACTCCCCAACCAACTGTCACCAGCAAAGCTGGTCAGGTACTTATTTACGTTGAATACATGGCAGATGTTAGCTATTCCATTCAGTACAGCGTTAGCTCAGACAAAAGTCTTAAAGCATCGATTCTCATGTTAGTCAGTGTTGTCTTTGCATTTGCAATCCCAACGTTTTTCGTGTCGTGCATCACATGCTGCACAGGCAAGAAAGACAAAAAGAAACTAAAATCGAGACAAACATGTACATTCTGGCTCAGCGCAATACTAGGTTTAGTCGTATTGGCAATTGTATTATCGCGTAAAGTTATTAATTAAACACAACCAAACAATGAATAGAATCAATTAAAGTGAACATAAGAGTCTTTAGAATTTAACATCTTTCTGTCTCAAATTTAACTGTCAATAATAAATTATTGAGTTGTACTGTACTATATCAACCAATTGCATATTTGAATGAATTCATAGATTACTAATCTATGTTTAAATAAAGTTTATTATAAGAGGAAGAATTAGGAGAAGATTATTGTAAGAGGAAGAATAAGGAAGCAGATTATTATAATTCTTTAGTTTGAAAGAGATTATAATTGTGATAATGGTTTTTTGATGTTTAATTAACTATTGATTATAAAATCAATATTGAAGCCTGATTGATTTTTGTTTATACATGATTGTTCTAATAAGATTTTGAGGAATCTATTGTTGTTGTTGCTGTTTGTGCGTATTGTTTGTTTGTTAATGTTGAGTTTGAAGTTGATTTTAAACTATTATTTACACAAAGTTATAAACTCTTTCTTGAAAAATATATTGGTATATTCGTGTTGACTTATGACAGGACAACCTTTTGCTTCTTTCTGTTATCGTCGTTGATGGATTGTGAGTAGTTGAAGGCATAGAAACCCATGAGACCAACGGTAATGGCTTGTGCCCAGATTCTACCCTTGAGGAGTTTACCTGTGGTTGCAGAGCTTCCACCTCTGACGTGATTGAACACACCAGCAGAAAGCATGAGGACAGTTGCGCAGGCACCACCTACGAGGAGGTAGTCACGCTTGGCTCCATCGACCAATGACTTTGGTGGAGGTGGAATGACGAACTTCTTTTGCATCTTTGCAAGAACAGTCTCATCAGCAGGGGTGGCAGTATTATGGGAGGAGGAGGAATGATCTGACATTGTCTTATTTAAATCGGCACTATGTGAAGTGGTATTAGTAGCAATGCTATTATTATTATTATTATTATTATCTATTTGTTGATTTTGTTTGTTGAAATTAGCATCTGCAGACATTCTTCTTAAATAGCTTATCGTCCAATATCGTAAAATAAATTTAAATTTAAATAAATGTTGTTTGTTCTAATCTTAATATGGAATTGCGTTGTACTGTTAGTTTAATAATAAGAATTATTATGAAATTCTATTCTATTTTGTTTTTTTTTTCATTATTTTACATTTACATATATCATGGTGGTACATTTGGGGGTTACTTTTTGTTCATAAAAAAACAAATCATAAAAGTTAAATAAAAATAAGAATTGAAACAACCACAAAACAACAAAAATAACCAAAAGACAGAACAACTAATATTTAGTCACTGAGGCGATCTTGCACGTTTTTGTATTTTCATCTGATGGTGTTGTAACTCTTGTTGCTTAAAAACAACCTTTTTAAGACTTACAACTCGAATTTATTGTTAACAATAAAATGATCAAACTTGTGTACGGGTCAGACAATAAGCAACCCCCACACGTCACTTAACATCGGGTAACATATGCTCAAGTCAACAATTATCAATCTCTAAAAACAGATGAATCAATCTTCAAAGCAATAATATGCAAGATTGTGGTTGGTTCATGCTTGACTGTTTAGAGCTGTTGATCGAACATTGTTTGCTGTTTGATGAAATTGATTACGTGTAATTTGATTAAAAACTAACAAATTTGCATTGTTATCATATTCCATTTTAAATTAATATACATCAACTCTGATAATAAATATTATAATCTTTTTGCCTTAAACGTTTAGCTTTTGGCTTGGCTTTACAGTAAATAAACTTTTGGTAATTTATTAAGTCATCCAAGTTTGTATGGTTTCGATCGATATACATATAATACAATTGTTTACAACTACCTATCTCCAGGTAAGTATTACTTTTGTTGTGTAGTTTGTGCTTGCTGTGTTTTGTGCTTGTTGGATTATCTTCTTGATGAAGTCAATGAGAAGTGTATATTTCTCATCTTTGCGATCTACTGGTTTGCAAACCGATCGATGATTCACCTTTGAGGACTTTGAATTGGTGTTGGTCACCAGTAAATTTGGGATTGGCACTCTCTTGGTCGACTATCAGCAGACATATGTTGTTGTTTTAGGAAGCATATTTCGTTCGGTTTCACCAAAGCAGAGAGTTGCAACGTTGTCTGCAAAAGTTGGAAACTGCCTTGTTTAGAAGATCAACATGTTGGCTGTTTTGGTAGTAGGTCTGCGATTGCACTGGTCGTTCGAAGTACGTGGTCCAGTGTATGTGCATAGGATGCGAGTTTGCCCCGTAGTGAGGAGTGGAGTAGAAAACCACGGCTTTGGTGTTGTCACGCAGCTGTCCGTAGTGCTGAGGATCCTCGTTGGCAAGCTTGAGCATCTGTTTGGCAACCAGCCCACCAAAGCTGTGTGTCACGAGGATGAGTGGACGTGTCCCCACGCCAGCTAGTGTGAGATTCTCCAGGATGGCCTGGCTCTGATCAAACAAAGGGGTGGCAGTGCCGCCTCCCCATGAGGAAAGGAAAATATCGTAGCCTACACTGATAACACGAGCATTGGAATGTCCTTTGGAATCCCACTGTTGCGGCCAACAAACAGAGGAAGTTGCCTCGGCAATTGAAGCTGGCAGACTCGGATCACTTACTTCAGCGGCATTCGATGGCGCTATTGGAGTAGTGCCCCAGGTAGTAAATGGATGACCGGTCACTCCATGAATGAATACGATATCAAAGTCGAATTTCTGATCTTGATCCGTCGGATAGAGTAAATAAGATACCTTCAGCATACTTTGGAATCTTTTGATTTGGGGTTGCCATTGACATTTTGGTTCTGATAGAGTTTGCTCTGATAAAGTCGTCAGGCGATTTGGACCATTTCAACAACAATGTTATAATTGATTTCTTTAAAATTAGCTTTTCACTATCTATTGTTTGACTGGAATAAGTGAAATGGATATTTAGCATGTCAACCTAATTGTACATACCATTAAATGCAATGTTGGCTACGATTCTAGAGAGATTTCTTGCAATCTCCCGATCATTTTCAGTTGAAAGAGATATAATTTTATTCCAGTTATCGTTGGTTAGCAAATGTTCAGTCACATTTTCTAAAGAAATTGGAATAAGTTAGCAATGCATAGAATCTTTGAGATCCATATTGATATGACTTACTATCTCTGGCCATATTTCCAATGGTTCTTGAAATATATCGTTTGGAGTATTGATCGGATTTCAAAATTAAATCAATCAAATTGGATAATCCATCTTCTTTTAATTTGGTGTACAATAGACTAGTTTCATTATTTTCTATCGATGAATTATCAAAAAAATGGTTAGTTAAAATAATTCCTGTTACTTGTTAAAATATGACCTGTCAGCACATACCATATGCAGAGAGATTGGCCAATAGCCTCAGTGAGTGATGCTTTGAAGAATTAGACTTTGTATCTTTGGCAATGGATAGTATATTCAACGGTGAAATTGAATTCCAAAATAGATTCAGTCTTTTGGCTGAATTAATATTATGTTAGTATGGTTCAAGGTTAAAAATCATTTAGTTGACAGCATACTATTGATAGATAATAAATTAGCCAATGCAATCAGTGAAGAAAGTTTGTAGGTTTTTGTAATAATTCCTTATTCCTTTTCGCTCTTGACATTCTCGCTTTTGGTGGCTAACATTACCCAATCATTTAGTCTTTCCCAGCCATCCTTCATTTTACAATGATTTGATTGTCTGTTTTCTATAGGATATCGGACAAGTGTTGGTAGGCGGTCAGTGTTTATCATTTTCCTAATACTTACCGTCAATATTTTGGTTGGATAGATTTACAAGTGCGTTGGCAATATTTGATTTGATTTGAATGGATGAAACGGGATTTCCATAGATGTCTGTATGGTTCAGAATCTTTGTGAGTATGCTGAATATTGTATTTGTACTATTCATGGTATAGAATGAAAGATTGGCAACGAATATCGAGAGATTGTTCATAATGGTGGTGTCTCTTGTGCTTGGGATGTTTGTCTTGTGAATAAACATACTATCTATCAAATCAAATAGTCCATCCTTAGTCTCCGTTTGATCTAATTAGTTAATTCATTGACGAATTAGTATGGAAATGATATTGTGTGAATATTGTTTTAAGCATACAGTTGATATTTTGTCTCATTTAAATATTGGGTGATCTCTTGTTTTAAAAGTGGAGAGTATGGAAGAAGTGTAGCGAGATTGGTAAATCCAAATTGCCTAACTACTATTTGGCGGTATCTTTTGTCTTTGGAAATCCACTGAGCAACTGATGAAGATATCAGATTTTCGAGAGTTGGTTCATCTTGCATGATGTCCAACAACGAATCAGTCATATTTTCAAGTGAAGTTCTGCTGGCCTTGTTGCTAAGCAATACAGGCAACGATACTCTCTCTTTTTCCACCAACAAGCCAACGATTTCAATGAGAAGTTGTCTTGATCGCAATGATTTTTTGGAATCCATCAATTCTATAACTCTGTTCAGTACCATCTGGTAATGGTGGTCATAATCAACATCTTTTCCAGTATGCCGGTTGCTTCTCAATCCATAGAGCAACGATTGTTTCAACAGCCAAAATCCAAAATTCATTTTGCCATGTTGGTTTGTATTGCACTTTGTCATCTGACAAGTGTTGTAGGCACATCGTCTCCGTAGAAAGGCTATTGTTATTTACAGTCCAAAATAATGAGAGTCCTGCTGCTCCTACACCCACTGTCAGACCCAATGCCATATACACCCATTTCTTCCTATTTCTATTGTCCTTATTAAAATTCACTACTACTATCATTAGAATTGCTATTTTTGTTTTGTTCACCCGATTTGTTGTTGTTTTTATGACTGCTTCTTAAATTGCTTAAACTAAAGTATCTATTTCCAACATTGTCATCTCTATCAATACAATTCAAGCTACTACGGCTAATGTCAAAGTTGAAGCTTGTTGTTCCTGTACAGTGTTTATTACTATTACTATTTAGAGTTCTGTATCTGTTTGTATTGGTAATATATTTTAAGTTTGAATTTGTAGATATATATGTTTATATAATCTTAAAAAAACTCATATCTAGTGTATTATATCTATCTATTTATCTATAAAAGTATCTGTATAAATGTATTTGTATACAACAAGATGATAAGAATGGAAGATCTTGCCTTTTCAGATCTTGCAACTTCATGAATACAAGAAAAAAACCTCAAAAGAAACGTCAGGTCCAAAAAATTGCAAAATATCATTTTGTTATGAATTTGGTCAAATCAAATTCCTTCAATGTAATTTAAACAGACAATCCATGAATTGATATGATACAGATGTTTATTGGTCATTGGTTATGTGTTGCGGTTTTTCTTTTTGGAAAGTAGTGTTTGGTGATTTCTTTGGATTGTTGTTGCTTTGTTTTGCTGGTATTCTGACTTTCTAATTCCGTTTCTCATCATTTGGAACTCGATATACTCGTTGAATACAATCACCTTACTCTCTTTCGTTTCTGACTCGACCATCTTCATAGGGAACGAACCAATCTTATTGAATGCATAATCAATTAATAAATCTGCGTCATACATCATTGAAGGTAGTTTCTAAAGTACAAAGTGGTAAGTAACGAATCCAAACATTTGCAATGTTTTCTTGGCGGTCTACATACTCTTATCAAATTGGTATAGTGTGTTGTAATCTTTACAAGTGAGCAACTTCTCTTCATTGATCTTAAAGATCGCCAGAGCAAATCTAAAAAGTACTTTAGATCCTTCAGCGAAAAATACATCCCATATTCTAAAAAGTGGTTTCGGTGGGTGTGGCTGTGGCCATTATACAGAGGAACCACTGTGTCATGATTAAAAGGCAGCGATAGATTCAGACTTGTGAAGTGCTTGTGAAGCTTAGGTAGTTTCTTTTGTAGCATCTCATCCAAAAACAAACCTGACATCCACTGACAGATCAATCATAGTCGAAGTAAAGTATTCGCTTGGTAAAATATCTTCAATAATAGATACAAGTGTCTTGGTGTATCGAAAAAGAAATAGTCAATAACGATGCTATGAGCCATGATGATAGGCAATATTGCCAACAACAATGTTCTTACCCAATATGCTTCATGTTCACTCATATGTAACAATAAATATCCAACTATAAAATTCATACACTGACAATATCCAACTTTTGCTAGAGTATGGTAATCATGTTAGATAATGAAATTTCATCGTTTGGTTTGATTTTGTTGATAGTTACGATTTCTCCATGAATACGCTGTTAATACTCGAGACAGTGTTTCCATGTGTTCGAGGGTGTTGAGATACTTGTGGTCTGGGAATGTACGGTCTATGTCCATTGCAATCTGCTTGGTCGCAATCGATTGTTTTCCACTGTACACTTTGAGGATGTTGTAGTACTCGTCTGGGTTGGCTGCAAGACGGAGATAGGCACCGCTGCATCTCAGCCAGACAGAAGAACGAAAGTCTGTTGGCACACCCGACGAATCATCTCTTTTAGTGGCTTGGGTGGCGCCACGCGACGATAGGTGGTTGTTTCTGACGCCATAGGCGACTGTGCCAACGACAGCTGCTGAAACGCACCAGGGTTTCCCTCAATAAAGTCGAGCCACTGTTGCTTGCGATATTTCTCCTGTCGCACAAACTTGTCTTTGTAAATCAAATGCACCTGAACCATGTCTTGGTCGACCAAGAATCCATAGTTATCATAGATGGTCAAGCCAGTGTGTGGTTCATGTATGATGAGTGAGACGAATTCATCTACTTTTTTCATCCAAAGATCTGAGCTCCTCTTCATCATTCTCTGTTGTATCTCTTATCATATTGTTGTTGTTGTAGTGGTAGTTGATGTAGTATTTGTGCTATCACTATTATCATCTTCCAGCTCCTCAACATCATGCTCAGTATCTCCACAGCAGCTGTTACTACTACTACTACTACTATTGCTATTACTACTTTCATTTATATTTACATGTTCTAATATATCATTATTATTAATATTCTCTATACTATTATAATTATAGTTACTATCTAAATCTTGTTTTATTTGTTCAATCAAAGTACTGCTGCTTCTGTTATTATCATTGTCTATACATTGTTGTTCAGTATGCTGCTGCACATTTGAATTATCATTATCAACATCTTCTTCTCCATCTTCTTCATCCTCAATTCTAAGATGTTCAATATGATTTATGTTGTTGTGAAATGAATGATGATCATCTTCGTCATATTCTATATTTGGTCGAAACTGATTATGAGTCTTACTGAACTGTAATCTAATATCATCAAAAGTTATAAAAGGCTCCATAGTTCATTGATATCTATGTTCAACCATCTATGAAGTAATAAATAATAAATAATAATAATAAATAAATAACTATATATTTAACACTTAAAATTAAATATTGTGTATATATATAACAATATAATATAATATAATATAAATTGAATAATAAAGTAAAGAGAAATCAGATAAGAAATTTCAAATTAATTATCTAATTAACTTAAGCTATCCTCTACAAATAATAATAAATATCTCAATATGATGATAGTTGTGCTTCTGTTTATAGGATCACTAGTGCTAGGGTTAATAGGGTATAGCGTGAGTGGGGAAGTTAGCGAGTGAGTGAGGGTGTGAGTGTGAATTGAATTTAAATGTTTTAAAATAGAAATAAGGTAAGAATAAATAAATAATATATCTATAATAATACAATTGTGATGTTGATGTTGCTATGATATCTGTATATACATATATATTATTATGCAAATGAGGGTGATGTTTAAAATAAAATAACTACTAGTTTTTTATTTGTTGTTTGTCTGATGGCCGTTGAGTGTTGTTTGATTGACGGTGTTGTGTTAAATGTTGTTAGCTCTATGGGTGGTAGTAGTTTTGGTGGTGGTGGGTTGTTATTATTAGTTTATACAAAGTTGGGGGAATTTGAAACAAGAAAGAGTTGTTGTGTTGGTAAAGAGAGAAAAAAACAAAAAGAGAGAATTCCTGACAACAAATGTAAATAACTCGAGTATTGGAGGACATATTTCCTTACAACCAAAAATATTTTTATTTATTATTTTAATTGGTTTTGTTTGCAAACAAACATGTGTGTTCTGTTTTGATGTTAATAAATCATGATAGTGGCATGCCATCTTCATGCAAAGATGTATGATTAGTATGATTATGATTTCTCTATATTACTTTAAATCCTGGTTCACATTGTGAAGTACATAGATTAGATTCGACATGCTTGATACCAACTTAGGGCGAATGTATGATCTCTACAATGGATTGATAGGTGCCATATGCTGTGGCTGCTACACCAAAAACAATGATGGCAATATGCGAGGCAAATAAGAATCTCGATTGCTCGGGGAAGTATCGTAGGTAGACCAGAGGTGGAACTATAAAGCCTGTTACTGCTAGCATCAATGATCCAATCAGCGATGTGTAGGAGCCAAAGTTCTTGATCGTAGTTCCAACTGCCGCAATGCCACATTCAACATTAGCCTGAGAACATAGAACTTCCAATTTCTCGAGAAAAACCATTTCTTTGGCTTGGTAATTTCTTTTGCTTCAACCTTTCATATTCGCCACTAGAGCTTACACCGACTTCATCATCAATTGACTCGACGCATTCCACTTTATCTTTTTTCACGACTTCACCATTCACCACTTCGTTTGCCACCTCTGCTTCTATGAACTCAGGTGGAAAGGCAGCAAAATGTTGATAGAATACTCTTACCGATGATTCAACAACATTCATTCCAGCGCCAAAAACAATCGATAGGAGCAGATCAACTCTAGACAACACATATTCTGACTACATTGGCAAATGCACCGTTTGGCAATACTTTTGTAATGGCTGATGGAACTCCTACCTCTCCCGTGTCTGGATCGACAAAGAAATAGAAATAGAAATATCCAAGAATGGCAAATGCCATATTTATAATGCTGATAAAATCATTGAATAATCAAGAACTCTTTGGTATCGTTTCACATCGCCACTTGCATGCGACAGAGGCACAATGATAATATGATCACAGAAAAAGAATGCTGCTACACCAAACCAGAGCGGCACTTTGGTATAATCCACTTTGTATTCATCATAGGGTTTGATACTGTAATCCAATCCACCATACACAAGAACTGTACCCATTGCCAAAAGCAGTGATACTACTCCAAATATGCTGGAGTATGATAGATATTTCCTAGTAGAAATTGGAGTAGATTGTTAATTTCAAGGGCTCTGGCCAATAATTATAAGTTTTAATCATACATATCTGGTAGAAAGCAGAGAAGTATTGCAATTGGCATTATGAACCAAATTATGGTTTGTTGATTATAATTACATAAATCCCCAAAGTTTTGGCCAATGAGAATAAGATATGCAATACAAATTGCCATGGTAACTGAGAAGTTCATAAAGCACAAAATTAATTCGCCAGGTCTACCATAGGCATGTCCGGCAATATCCGAATAAGAGGGTGGAGGCAAATCCTTTCCTCTGTTCTCCGTTAATTTAATATTACATCGAAGTAGAAGTCTCATTGTATAGTTTGACAATAATGCAATTAAAACCAAACCAATGGATCCTATGAAAATACCAGCCTGCTGTATTGCCCACCTAATGTTTTAATATTCCAAAGTCATAACATTCGAAGTTAGAGAAATAATTAATTAATGATCGATCATAATGTAAACTTAACCTACGGAAATGCAAATGATCCAGCACCCGCAAATGATTTTACAGTGTTGCCAAATGCACGAAATGGATAGAATTTTTTCTCTTCTTTTGGGAAGTAGACTTCATCCTCCGATGAAATATTAACTCTATCGATAGTCATTATTCATTCAATGATTGTACATTTAATTTAATAATACTCTAATAGTACAACTGGAAAATACTAAATTGAATTTTATAGTTGATACAATAATATTACAACCTTTAATTTCAAGTTTTTGAAAATATTAATTAAATACGTTAATGTTAATTTCTTTTAATGTTTCCTATACTAAAATTTGTATTAATGTTTGTTGTATTTTGTATACAAATCAAGCATATGGAATGGTATGATTATATAATAATAAATACCATTATTTAAATCATATAAATAAAAAAATAGAATAAAATACAATAAAAATATCCAAAAGTTTGTAATTCTATTTTTATTTTAGTTAGTAAATAACAACAGCAACAACATTACCAATATTTTACAAAAATTAGTATTACTCTTATTTCTACTATTTTTTAACACAGCATCACCATCAGATTAAGATAATATTAAAATTTTTATTCGGAAATTCACAACAATTACATATTTATTTATTACATCTTGAAACCAACATATCAATCCTATGTACTAATTTTATTCGTTGTTGTCCAGAATTGCATTGGACGAAACAAACACACACATATGTGTCAATTAAAATAAATTATATATATTTATTATTTAATACTATATTTATATATTTAAAATTTCACATTTTAATAATAATAATATTGTTTCGTTGTTATGATTCATTTACTTAACTAATACATAGTATTCTGGTTCAATACATCCAACAACCTTTCAAATTGTGAAAAATGTATGATCTTAAAGCATTTGTGTTTTTTATAGGTAATGAGTATGAGATCATTGTTTAGTCGTCTAGCGAAGGATGTTGAGTGTTTAAATAAGATTGTGAATGAAGTAATTGATAATGGAATGATTGGATTGTTTTTCAAGAAATAATAGTTGACACTGATTGATTTAAGTGAACTAGGGGAGTGATTCTGGATGTTTAAAGGTGAATTTTCCATCAATTTTTAAGGATTCAATTCCATTCGGAAGTGATTCGATTTGTAATTGGATATGAGCTTACAAATTCTACCTCTAGATGTTGGAGTGATTGAGGTAGTGATTCGCTCGTTATGGCTTCATTTCCAGTTCCAACCATCCTAAGTTCTCTTAGACCTTGAGGTATCTGACAGAATTCATTGATTTTCCTATTATTGTTGAAAATATTTAATATCAAATAGGCTTGAAGGTAGTCTTCCCAGTGATTCTACTATCGGACCATAGAAGCTCAAATCCTCAAGTTTATCCAAGTGTAAAAGAGCATTGGGTTCGCATTTTAAGTTTCCATAACGTAGATCTAAGATTCTTAGTTTGTGTTGGTAGCACTCCTACTCTGAGTATTGTTCGGTAGTTTATAAGATAAAGTTGGGTAACCGAAAGAGAATGTCCACCTTGTTGTAAAAGTAGAAGGTCCAATTTCACGTAAAAAATATAGAATAAAAGTTTATCTAGCAAGGGGCAAGTCCTTGATGTATTGTAGCCAACTATTGTTTACACTCATTTCCTTCAAAGTCTGTGGAAGTCGTATTTCATCTGCAGATCCGATTTCTAGATTTGATTTTGGACATTTAAGAACTTGCAGGTAAGGTGGTAGAATACTTGATTCAATAGGTACCTGTATTCATCAGAAAATTCAAGGTATGTGATACTAGATGATAAAGGAAATGTAATGTTAAGATTAAAGTTGCTATTGAATCCTAGGGTCTTCAGGGAGCTTGGCAGGCATTTTTCCAGCTCCTCCACTCTATCCACATGGTCCAGATTACAGTGTCTTTATATTCTCAGGAAACTGACCGAAATTAGTTTTCAACCGAACATAATATAAAATCTTGTTCACATTTGATTCCTCAAGTTTCTCTTTGAATGACATTGGTAAATTTGTGCATCTTTGATTTGCTGAATGCTAAAAAAATATTATCGATATTCTTAGGTATTGTAAAGTCAGGCTCATCATCTTAATCATGATTGTTAATATTGATATCGATGTTTGTTTAAAATCCAATGTATTCACCATACAAGAATTGTCATTTAAAAATAGCTGAGTGAATTGATCATTGGATTTCGGTAGATATTTTCTCTTGTTCATACCATCTCTTGCACACTAAAGTAAATACAATTTGATCGATTTCATTTCAGATAATTGGTAATAGTTGATAGTTATAAACGTGTGACAGACAAAACAAATCTATCTCCCATTTTAATATATATTTGTTCTTCAATCTTTATATATATATATTTGTGTGATTTGTAAAATGAATTTTGTTGGATTAAAGTAAAGCCACAAGTTGATTTGCAGGAATGAATTTTTGAGTCTCAAAAAAATCCAATCAATTCCAAATTAAATTCATCAAAAAATCCTTTTTTTTTTGTTTTTTCATCTTTTGCCAAACTTCACCGCTAGGTCTTTTCTAGTGGGTGCCACCTGTACCAGAAGTATACAGAAAATGCCTTGATTGAAAAGATTTTGTCAGTATTGATTGAGAAGCCTATTCTCACCTTGGTAAAGTCCTGTCAATCTAAATAAAATAATTCCAATAATAATAATACTAATCATTTGAGTTTTCTCAAATAAAAGTTAAGGTTCAACAAAATCCTTTATTTCCTAATTCCTAAAACAGGAATAGTTTCATTGTAAAACTGTATAGCTAAAGAGAAAATAATAGTCAATATTGATTATTTATAATAGATATGTTATTCATAATACATACCATTGGTTCAAATTGGCTTTAAATTGTTTCATATAAGGTTTATTCCATCCATTAATGGCTTGAAGTCACTATTACATTCATATTTTTTGATTTGAATATCATTATTTAGTCAATGCTCAGGTGAATTATTAGTAGGATCCTACTTACTCAAAAGATGGATTGTTATCGAGGTGATGGATACCAAAGTGGATAGTCAGCTGTAAAGGTACCCATGATTTCAGTCCAATCTGATTCACTTGTAAATATACCAAGATTTACTAAATATTTGTTGGATTCGCTGATTACTTCCTCCAAGAACTGTACATTATTTTGTTTGATTGCTAGACCATGTACTAGGATAGACAACCTGGATCCAAACCATTCCAAACTCAGGACGAATAGGTTTAAGATATCCCATCAATGTGTAAAACTGTTGTGTTGGATTACCACAAGTGAAGCAAGGTGAAAAGATAACATCTACATAAGGGATTCCAGCATTTCCAGCATTTTTAAGACTACATCAATGATCAGTATGAAATGATTTATGATTAATTTAACATTGATCTTCATAGATTGATATATATATATATAAATATATCTGAACTTACTTCTCAGTACAATTAAAAATTTCAAAGTTCCAGATGCTACGAAGCAACTAACAGATGCAAATTCGTAGGTATTTTCAGTCATACAGGCAAAGCTGATTCCTTGATCCTCTGTCAGATATATCAATACCAAGTGATCCACTTGAAACCGAAATATTGAAACAAAATAACAGAGATACTCCAACTAAAAACTACAAGAAATTTATTCCTAAAGAACCATATTTATTTAAATATTTCCCTTAATTAATTACTTACTTGTTCTTAAAACAATAATAACAACAACAGGTAAGAGTAGTAGCTTATACTTACATTTATTTAAAGATATATTATATTATTTGTAATGAGTCACAATAACATAAGAGATAAGATTATACTATCCTAAATTTGTTTTATAAAGAGAATCTATGTAGATATCTCATTTTTATGTAATATCCAAAATATCTATCAAATTGTAACCTATAATTGATTGATAAGGATGATTATTGCCCGAGTCTAGATTAATTTGGGACACCCATTTCAATTCACTAAATATCTGATTGAGTGGTTGTTGTTGCTGTAAAGTCGACTAAAAATCTTTTTGTAAAAAGTTACAATTTCTTTATTAGAAAGTAGCAGAGACCCTGTATTGCCTTTGAGTAAGAAAGGCATCAATCAAACTGACAACAAGCATGTCAAGTACAATCGATAACAACACTGCTGCTGCTACTGTTACTGTTACTGACAGTAGTAAATAAAAGTCAAATGAGACAACTACAACTACAACTACAACAACAAACTAATGCAAACGATAGTATAAGTAAAAGATTACTGAATAATTTAGAATGCTTGAAGATAAAGAATGATAGAGATGAAGATGTAGAATGTTAAACTGCAATATAGTGTATATAAAGGTGAAGAGGAGATCGATAGTCTCATTTCGTTGATTGAGCACGAGCTGTCTGAACCCTACTCGATATTTACTTATCGATTTTTTTTTGAACAACTGGCCACAACTATGCTTCTTGGCCTACGATGTTACACAGCCTGAGAACAAGCGATTGGTCGGCATCATCATATCAAAGAAGTCACTACACAAGCAAACTCGAGAGAGGCTACATCGGTATGGTGGTAGTTGACAAAACATATAGAAGAATGGGTATAGGTAAGTCTAAGTCAATCGATAGGTTGTACCCGCTGTAACAAGTCAACCTACAGACATAGCTAAGCAAATCAGCACAAAACAAATACTCATTCAAACTACTTATATACCTATAGGATCATCATTAATTAAGATTACAATTGAAAAGATGATAGAGCTACAATGTGATGAAGTAGTACTAGAGACAATCATAACCAATTTCCAGGCTATTTCATTGTATGAGAATCTCGGATTCATTAGACTGAAGAGACTATACAGATATTATACAATGGGTGCAGATGCAATCCGTCTGCTACTTCCATTAAACGATAAATTTTTGCTTAAATAAATACTACTACCTCAAGTGATTTATAGAGTAGATTTAGAATAAGACAACTTTGGAAAAGGCTTTGAAAGCTAACCAACCAAAAAGTAATACTCTTAATGATCATATGAACCCCACCTTTCAATGGATATCATTGCTCATTACCAACACAACAACAACAACATATTTATTAGAACAGGATGTTGTTGTCTTTTATCTTTTAATATATGACTCACTATTGATTAGAAGAGAGAGAGAATAATCGCCAATATCACATAATCTTATTGTGTTGTAGGTGGAGTGCCAATAAGATTATTCAAACGTGGTAAATCCTGGTTGTCAAAGAGTAGTTCACAAAAAAGTCAAACTTTAATTACAGTTTTGCATTATGCAATAATAATAAAACAACACTCTATGAACATAAACACAACACACCTTAACACAACACCCCACCCCCCCACACCATACATTTCCAAAACAAAAACAACAAACAATCTAACAACTATTCATTCATATTACAATACTCCTTACTTCACTTCACTCATTTCAAACACAATATAAATACATTTTATATATAAATATATATATATTGATTTTGACTTGACTGCTCAAAATTCTCTCAATTATTATTGTTATTATTGTTATTATTGTTAATAGCATTAATCTACTTACTAATTAGTAAACAAATAATAGTAAACAAATATATTATTATTTTCACTAGTGAGATATATATATTAGATTATTGAAGATGGGACAAGGTGCATCTAGAGAATTGTATATTAAAGCTATAGATACACTGCAACAACAGTCTGTCAGTGTTGATGACGAATTGTGGCAAGTTGTTTCTCTCACAAAGCATTGGACGAGGACAGCGTCATTACTGTCATCAAATCGATTCGTGATAATCAACCTGATAATTTATCGATACTCATCAGAAAGGTAAGAGTTTATCAATATGAGACCACTTCCAACAAATTATTAATAAATAATCTGTTAATTAGTTGATTGAATATCTTTCTTTGGTTAAAGGCCCACAGAGAGGAAAAAATACACCTGCTGATTTCCAAAAGGCAAATATAGCATTAAACTATCTATGTAGAATCATACCATTTGTTTTGGATCATCATACACAAAAGGACTTTAGTGATCTTATTTTCTGGCAAAACAAAATCATTCCATCTGAAAGATCTCACTCCCTACCACCACAAGTACAGCCCAACACTCCTACATCCGAGGGCATTCTGACTCAAGATTCCGGTGCATCTTCATCTGGAGACAGCATCATTCCAAACTCATCTTTACCTCAACCAAAATTAGATGAAAAGCAATTGTTACCAGAGCAACAACAGGAGAAAAAAAGACGAAGCATCACAACCACTGCAACCATCTCAACAACATGATAAAACACAACCAGCTCTTAGTAATCAAGTCGACGCTACCCCTCTAGCCATCAAGTTGATGGAGTCGCTTTTGGATTTACTCTTCCACCCTGGATATACATTAGATACCGCCTGCTTCCCCACACCCACATCTCCGCTTCGCGAGTTGTATCCAGACAATCTACCAAATGAATTAGCATGGCAAGCTGGATTTGGCTCCGAAACAGTAAAGAGTGGTGCTGCTAAAGCTTATTGGCTCAACCGTATGGCCGTTCTCCAATGTATTTTGGCTTGCCTGTCTGAGCAGCTCTACACCAATCAAGAGCAGTTCATACAACTTTAGATCCAAATGGCTCGACTGGTTGACAAACACACAAGATTACTATACCGAGACACTTCTCTATTCATTGTTCAACACATTCTGTACATACGACCCAGTTGGATGGGGTGTCCCTACAATCATTTGATGTTTGCAGACGACCAGGAACCTGTTGCAAAACTCTGTATACAAATTCTAAATGTTCTTATCAGCTATGATCCTGCACAACAAGGTACTTCTCCCTCTCAATCTACAGAGTCTGTAAGTATACTTCAAGTCTTTGTTACGCTTGTCTCCTATCAATCTAACAATAATCTCTTTCTAGACAAACAAATTTATCAATATTCTAAAAGAATTTAAAGAGAACGAGAGACTTTGGATTTTTCTTTTCACACTTTGAAAGAATATTAGGACTACCATTGATGGCCTCACATACCCGTTTACCACACTCCACCAAGAAGATTGAACTACACCAAGATTTGTTAATTACATTTTGGAGAATGATATCTATCAATCATGTACGTAATTTAAACAAAAACTAAATAGTATTAGAGGAATGTTATTAATATGTCAAACTAAAATATATAGGAATTCTTGAATTTTGTAACAACAAATCCAAATTCACCTCAGTTCTTGGTTTCTTTACTCCAATATATGGATGAAGGTAGAAGAAATCAAAGTAAGTTAAATTATTACAACTTTTCAATTGGACTATTATTAATTTTAATCCGAATAATTCAATTCAACTATAGCAACACATGGATTGGTTCAAATTGGTACATTCATTTTATTGGTATTGTCAGGTGAAAGAGATTTTGCCATCTCACTCAATAAGCATTTCAATGGTCATATTGTTATTGATATTCCAAAACCAAGTGGATACGCTGATTTCTTGATAATCGTGATGTATAGATTGTTGATGGACAACAATGATAAGTTAGAAAGCATCTTTGAATGTATTCTCACAGTGTTGTCTAATCTCTCACCTTACATCAAAAACTTGTCAATGGTCACCTGTGTAAAGTTAATGAAGCTTTTTGAATATCTCTCTTCACCAAGATTCCTCTTTGCCAACAACCACAATCACCGCTACGTTCATCTCTTGTTGGAGACATTCAACAACCTTTTACAGCACCAATATGAGAGTAACACAAGATTACTTTATGCCATTCTCAGATGCCAAAACCAATTCTCAAAGCTGGCATACCTAAAGATCAGCAGCACAATCAAACCAGTTCCAGTGGAACAAAGTGGAGAAGAAAAATCAAGTATTTCTGATGTAGATAATCAAATGCAACAAATGAACATTGAATCCTCTTCCTCTTCTTCAAATCAAACAACATCCCACCAAAATGAGCCACCAAAAGAATCACAAAAGAGCTCAACTGAGCATATCCACAGAGAAGAACCACCTCCTTTAGACAATGATCTTGAAAAGAAGCAGCCTCAAGAGGAGCCACCAAGCCATCAACAACAACCGCAACCTACACATCCAATCGATCCAATTACACAAAAACCAATTTGGATTCCAACAGATGAATGGCTTCAAGCTATCAAAAAGAATTTGCCTCTTGAGAACATCTTAAAAGTTATTACTAATCTATCCCCTCAAATTCAAAGACTCTGTACTGGATCCGGTTCCGACGAACAAAAGATCATGGAGTATCTAAAGATTTCCACCACAGTGGGACTGTTCCCTGCAGCAGGACCCATTATGACAAGAAAGTATCACGCCAATCCCATTACTAAATCATGGTTCATAGCATACATGTGGTGCATTATTTATTTAGAGAATCACTCACCACCACTTTTCCAACATACAAACATCAAATTATTTCAAGTTAAACATTAACTTATAATAAATTACTAAATTTACAGTTAAAAACATTAAAGACAAACTTGTCCATTAATGAATATTTTTTTGTATTTCAATTTGTTTCTTTTATTTTTAATTTCTTGAAACTTCTAAGTTGATTTTCATGCAAAATTTGATAGTTGCATATTTTCATAATCACTGTGAAGATTTGTTGGTGGAGATCATAATAAGTCTCATTATTACTTTTGACGATCACACCTCTATAGTGATTCAATATTTGATATTGATTTAGTCTAAAATTGAAGTTCTCTACCATTTTCTTGATTGATGAGACAGCTGTGTTGTTTTCTTCCTTATCAAAAGTTAAGAGCTTTCCTTTTATTGGTGCAAGTATTGATTGGTCCACTCCGACCAATCCTTTATCAACCAATACCACTTCGTTTTCTGGTAAGTTAGAAATCAAACAATCTTTGATTAATATCTTTGCATCATTCTTCCCTCCCCTATAGGGATTTCCAATCCAACAACCCAGTCCATTGTCAATTCTAACTGCAACCTCATATTTGATTCCACATTTTTTGGTGCTTCATGGAGAAGTATTTCTTCTGGATCTCTTTGTCTTTTATCTTCTCTATTCCGCAGAGAGTGGTGTCTACAAAAAGATTAATGTGACCATTTCCAATAAATCTTTCCTCCAAAGAGTTCTTAAAAATGATAATATTAATTATCTTGCAAATATATTTGAAAATGTTTTATTCATACCGAGGGAAGAGATATTTCCAATAGATATAAAACATCGGATACCCTTTTTTGATATGTAATAGGAGAGACTTTGAAAGCTTTTGAGGCTGCTCTAATTTTTGGATATTCTTTTAAATAATTTAATGCTATTCTTTAGATAATTGTCTAACTACTTCCACATACTGAGAATACTTCTCTAACCTATGAAATCAATGAAAATTGGACAAATTAAATTAATTCCAATGTAAAAACAAATGGAAAAATGGAAAAAAAAAAAAAGATAATTTAATGAAATAGAAATGGAATAATTATCAACAAAATAAAATGACTTCTAGAGAGAATTTTGATTCAAATATTTATTAAGGATTAGTGAATAGATCAAGGATGAGGTGAAGCGAAATCTGTCATGGTTTCACTCGCGGCTCGCCCAGCCACAGAATCTTCTTCAGCCTCTGAATCAGACATCAGATTTCTATTTGATATTCTCTGTCTTTTCATCTGAATTGGAGATACCTCTTCGACAATGGTTTTTCTCTTCTTGGAGAGCATATCGTCGTCATCCTCTTCGAAATCACTAAATAGATTATTGTTTCTTGCTTGGTTGTTTTGATCGTCTGATAGGTCCTCGCTGAAATTTTCCTCTTCCTCTTGTTCAATGTCTTCCTCTTCTTCTTCTTCTTCCTCTATATAATGTTGCTTTTGTTGTCTAAGCCTCAGTCTCGTCAATACACGTGGCTTTGACTCTGGTTGTGATTGCTGATTTAAAAGGGATCTTGTTCTTCTGGTGGGTGTGTTAGGTATAGGTGTGTTATGTACAGTTGATCTTGTTCTCCTAGTTGATACAATATCACTAGTAGTTGTTGTTGTCGTCGTAGTTGTTGTAGTTGTGGATGAGGTTAGGCCAATAGCTCATCATCTAAATCTTCGTCGTTATTGCTGTTGTTGGCTTGGTCATCTTGGATTTGTGAATTATCATCCGGTTGAGATTGATTGAGAAGTGAATCATCATTCAATGCATTGCTGTAGTCTTTGTCCAAGTAGTCGGTGAGAACCGCCAGCACGCGTTGATAAATAGTTTTTGAGTTCTTCGCAATGGTAGTGTTAGGTTGATTGTAGGTGAATGCATTTCTCATGACTAGCTCCGCATCGAAACGTACAGCCTCCACACGTCGATAGTAGTTGTTCTCCAATCTGGATAACAATGTACCATAGTCCATCGGATGTGCAACATAGTGTATATACAACTGATACACCTCCAAATCTACGGGCTCTCTATATAGCTCGCAAATATCTTCATCTACAATTTCACCTAGTTTCTCTTGTAGCTCCTGTTTCACCTGACTATCTATGAACTCTGGCTTATCCTTTTCCTTTGAGTTGACAAGTTTATGGAGCAGTGCTTGGTACGGATCATTAAGCTCTTCAGTTGCAGTGTACGGCACCTTTTCTGTTTGAAGTTCAATCTCCCATGGACTGACACGACCTTCACCTCCATCCTGGTCCCATCGTACCACAATACGCTCCCACAAACTATCGGGATAGTTTGGATCGGACGGCGACACATCGGTGATAACACCAGTAAACCATTGATTTTCATCAATGTAAAACATTTTGAATTGGTCGCCACTTTTCCAGTGATTCTCCAAAGACTTTCGCACTCTGGAGGCAAGCACCAAATAGTCTGGAATATCACTAACATGGTAGAGTACACTTATCGTTTCACCTGTGCTCAGAACTGTTAGCTTGATTTCTGCCTGATGCAGTCCAGGATTCACTGACTTTGGTGAAGCAATTATATACTTTATATTGGAGATGATACATTCTTCTGCTGTTGATAAATGAGATTGCTCTGTTTGCTCTGTTTCGTCGGGGAATGTCTCTATATACTTCTTATGACCCTGGTGGAAATAAATTACGTTGTCACCAATTTGAGGAGAGTAAGATGGCTCCAGGGGATTAATAGATTCAACTCTCAACCATTTCGGACAAATCGATTCATTTTTGGCTGCCACACTATTCTTGCTGGTTGATTTTTTCTTTGGAGCTGCGCTACCTTTGCTGGCTGCTGCGAAATGATGTTTCTTTGAGAGGGCAAACTTTGATTTTCTCTTTTTCTTTGCTGGTTTCTCTGAGTGATTCGCTTTGTAATTCCTATTATTATTATTCTCATTGTAGTCAGGGTCTCTTTCTTGCTCTGATGTCATCTCCTCATCTTCAGATTGTTGATAATCGTCATCATCATCGTCTTCGTCTTCGTTTTCATCATCCGATAGATATTCATTATCGCTATTCTCATCAACGCGGAAGTCAATTTTGTTGGAAGATGCTGCATTATACATGTTTCGGCGATTGGTTACCATTGTAGAGTTTCCATTTTCATCATAGGTAAAGTTGAGATCTGGTTCACCTTCAGACTCGGACTCTAAGTCGTCTGGAAGACCGAGAGTCTCCATGATTTCATCCAAATCTTTTGAGGTGGCTCTGCTTCGAGTGAGAACAGTGTTGTTTCTGAGAATTCTTTCGTTTCTTTCTCTCCAAAACTTTCTTTGATTGACTTCTGGTTTGAATATGATTTTCTTGATCAGATCCATTTTCTTCTTCATAATCTTCATCATCTTGTGAGTCACTATCCATACTCTGATCTTGGTCACCGCCCTGTTCATCAACTCCACTCTCACCTCTTTCTTCATCCTCATCTTCTTCTTCCTCGGATGAAGGAGCAATAAAACTCTCATCCGAGCTATCGCTAGGAAGTGGGAAATCAAAGTCATCTGTATCATCTACATCCACTGAATCCTGACTGTTTCTTCGAGTGTTGCTGCCAGATGCCGCTGTTCTGCTTGTGCTAGTTGCGGCTGCTTTCTTTGATGGTGCTTGATCAATAACCATAGGAACCATTGCTGGAGTAGCTGCGGGGGCAACACTACGATCCACTGGTTTGGGTCTGGCTGCAATCGACATCTCATAGGCATTAAAGTGTCGGTAACGCTCCAAGTCTGCTGCATATTGCGGTGATTCTGAATAGGGTGGATTTCCACGAGGAGGAATAATAGGCTGATAACTGTAAGCCGCTCCCTGATAGTTTATAAGGGTAGCTTGAGGCATCATATGCGGTGGTGTCTGAGTCAACTCATCCAAAACGTTTCCATGTATATCACGGACCACAGGTTGATAGTCGGTATGGAAGAACTGTTCGCACGGTGTATTCTCCAGTCTGCCTGAAGTCAAAGCTGACTCTCCACCCAACTCGAATAGATACCATTTTCCATAGGTGGTAGTTACTCCAAATTGAGTACCATCCGGTGAGAAACAACCATCAGATATTTTGTATTTGATTGACTCCTCCCTCCAGAAGGAACCTATTGAGCATCACACCTTTCTCAATGTCCCAGAGTATGACCTGTGAGTCGTAGCCAGCACTCATCATTAGCCTACTATCGAATGGATGTGTCTCTAGTACAAAAACATCTGACAAGTGCTCGGTCAGCTCGCAATGTAGAGAAGCATCCTTTGAATTCCAAACACGGATGACGTGATCCGCCGACACAATATAACGATCGTCCAACGACCAAATTACAGTCCTCAACTTTGCTTTTACTCTTTTATTCAATTGATTGCCTCTAGCATTAAACGTTAACCTATCCCACTCATGTCCATAAGTATTTCTCCAAATATTTATTACACCATCTTCAGAACTAAAATATATATAATATTAATATTTAAAATCAATAATCATTTTGTATTTGTAATTACCCTGAAATAATAGCATCACTTCTATTACCATATTGCATTAATCTTATTGCGGATGTATGTCCTTCGAGGGTATTGACTAGAACTGGAGGATAACTTTCCAGTGACCAAATTTTAAGTTGGTTTCCACTGCCAACTGCAATGAGATTTCCACCCTTACTAAACATCGCACAGCAAACCGGTGAGTGTGATGATTCCTGTAATACAATTGACTGGATTGGCAAAAAAACAATTTGTTAGGAACTTTAACTTTTTCTGTGGATTTATGATTGGATTTAGTTACATTTTCTAAATTATCTATATCCCATAGTCGACATGCGCCAAATGAATCCGAGCTAAGTATTATATTTCGATAGGGTACTGGACAAAATGATATGGAGGTGATTGAATTCTTGATATTGACTTCATGTCCAAAAAGTACTGCAATTGGTGCCGCTGTATTGAGGTTCCAAACACGGATCACATTATCGTTGGCTGCAGAGGTAAGAATTGTGTTATCGAAATTGACAGACATATCTGTGATATCTCCACCATGTCCTCTAAAAGTAGAAAGCAATCTACCAGTGTACGATGACCATATCTTGACCAAATGATCATCCGAACCAGTCATGAAGATCTTTCCAGTCTTGTCGTATAAGAAGCAGTAGGTTGGTGCACGGTGTCCCTGCACTCCAAGAATCTGCTTGTACTCTTTGACCATTGTATATGGGATTGATCTAATGTAATTAGGAGTTCGATAGTTTATCTCCGAGGCAATCATCTTTATGCCAAGTGGACAACTTTCAATATTGAACTTTGAATTTGAATATTTCTGTATCATTGATCCATTGCTTCGCCTCGAAAGTTTATCCAAAGTTGTTTTAATTCTCAAATTCAATCGTATATCATTGTTGCTCATAACATTGTTACTGTTGCTCTGACCATTACTGTTGATACTGGGTGTTGCCAAAAAGGGTGAATTTGTATGTGATGTAGTTGTTGTTGTTGCCGCTTGATTAAATACATTGTCATTTACATTATATTGATTTTGTCCAAAGAGTGATGCAGTTGTTGTTGGTGCTGTAGAAGTTGCTGCTGCAGTTTCTTGTAACATCATGGGTACAAGTCCATTTATCATTCTTGTTTGATTGCCATTGCTGTGGTTTGAATTCAATTGAATAGAAGGAAGATAGTCTGATAATTTTGATATTGGTGTACTTGTGTTTGAATATATACTATTGTTAGTGTTGCTGCTGTTTGAAATCAATGAATAGTAGCCATCTCCCAATATTGTATTTGTTTGAAATGGTAGTCGTGATAGGTGACCTTGCTCTCTTTGCATTGACAGCAATGAATGGCAAAGTTGCTTTAGATGATCAGGTTTACAATGCCTGTACTTGTTCTTCAACTCCTCAAAACTATGCTTGTGTGTACAGCCCATCCAGTCTGTTCTCTCTGGAAGTGCATCTATTGTATTCATATGTAAAAATAAATCGTTAAACAAATGGTCTGGAACTGAGAGCTTTGATAGCCACTGTAACACTGCAAAATTAATTTCCTTCTCATCGATTGTAACATTTGTATTTGAAAAGGCATGTAAGTTGTTGCTTGTATTGGTACTGCCTGTATTATTACTATTATAATTTCTATTGCTACTGTCACTTCTGTTGATACGATTACTGCTGTTGCTGCTGTTGGTACTCATAAAAGAAGGTGAAGGTATTGTTTCATATATATATGCAAGAGAGGTTGGACCTGTGGCGTTTCCTATTGATTGTGGAGATGTTGTTGAAGTTGTTGAAGTTGTTGTGGTCGTGGTTGTTGTTGTTGTTGTGGATGTAGCCATCATATCAACATCATGATCTCCATCATGAAGTGACTGTGACTGCACTTGTGGCTGCTGATAAGGTGTAAGCAGAGGTGAAATAGCAGGAATAACCATCGAAGTTGTTATAGAGTTTTCATCAATACCAGTATGACCATTTCTACTTCCAATATTACTATTGATATTCATGTTGACATTAACAGGTGATAAAGGAGACGTAGATGTACTGCTATGAATACTGTTGCTGTAGATAGTACTAGCGACGACATTGTTGCCACCACCATTGGTTGTAGCGTTGGTTGTGGTCGTGGTTGTCGACGTCGTATTGGTACTCAACATATCACTCATGTCTTTGTTGATATCAATGCCAACATCACTATCATTGTCACCATCGTCTTTGTGGACGAAGCTCGAAGACGATGAGTTCATCTCCTACCTCTTAACTGCTACTTTGGTCGTCTATCTATACCTGTAATATATTGCTAGCTTTCTAGCTATCTGTCTGTCTCTTGATAGTAATCTCAATGAGTAGTGCGATTAGCCTTGCTATGGTACTACTATTAGTGATTAAATTAGTTAAATTGGCAGTATTCAGAGTGCCTATAATACCAATATGGTTATATTAAATTAATATGAATGTTTGTTTGTTCAATCGACCAGCAGTTGTTTAAATTGAACTTTAATTTAAAAAAGGAGGGAAAATACAAAAATAAAAAGAAAACCATATTCAATTTTTTAAATATTTTAATTATTAAGTTATTTTAAAATATTCAAAAAAACAACCCCTGATGCGGGTCAATTTGACTTTGGAAGTCAACTACGAGGTAAGAATCAATCTACAACATCTTATCTCAAAGCAAATGCTATTATATATAATCTAAAACAAAATAGTCTAGTTCAGAGGACTATGTAGTTTTGACCACATAAATATCTTACAATTGACTTATAGTTATTCTGGGGTCTAAAATTGGATATATGGGTACCGAAGGGAAGGGTGGACCTCTCATCAAATAATAATAAAAATATATATATTATATTATATTTCAACCTTTAAATCTAATCGAAATTTAGAGGAAATTAATTCATTGAATTTTCGTCAAGTTTGACTTCACAAATTTTGTTGTTGAATTAATTTAATTTGCGTTTTTTAACAATTATTGCTTGCTTTAAATTTAGAAGATGATGTTATTGTGGTGATTCACTAAGGTTGGAGTAATGAGGAATGCACCTCTGGCTGTCAGAGGTTCTTATCAATTCAGTTTTCCAAAGCGAAAAAAAATGGAATAAAATTATTAAATCATCAAAAATTATTATTTATAATTAAATTAAAAATTAATTTTGTTTTCTTTGTTGTTGTGTTGTTGATGATCACCAATTTTTTAATTTATACTTAAAGTTTAAACCCTCATCATTTTTCATCATTAAAGTTTTTTTTAAGTTGTAGTTGTAATTAAATTTATTGTACACATAATATATATATTATATATAAATTACCCTACTTCTTTATTTCTTTTTATTTTATTATTTGTAAATTATTATTATTATTATACCTCTTTTTAATGTAAGTTTAAATAAATAATCAAATATAACTAAAGTTTAGTAAACAAATTCTATAATATAATATCATTGAACAGTTCAAATCTATAAATCTCAAATAATAAGATACGATAAGATAAATCATATGATATAAGATATATAATATATTTATAAGATTATAACTATCTTTCTTTAATTAATAATAATAATAAATATAATAATACTAATAATAATTATAAAAATTGTGAAAAAAAACAAAAAACAATTTAAATTGTTGTTATTGGTAGTTGTTGAAGTTAAGTTAGTCACTTTGGTGAATCATCAAAGAAACAAACTACAAAAACAACAAAAACCAATATTATATTATTTTTATTATTATATTTTATTAATTTTAAAACAACAACAAACAAACCTAACTTAATTAATACAACGACTTTCACTTCACTTCGCTTCACTACATAACAAAACTCTTGTTATTAAATATTTAATATAAATTAAATTATTAATTATTAACTTTTCAAATCACTCTAGACTTTCTTAATCTCCTTATTTTAAATTCATTTTTTATATAAATATATAGATATATACACAGATAAACAATGGCTGATATCGAAGAGTAAGTATAATAACTGCTGAAGTGTGTGGGGGTGTTGACTGTAACACTAGATCTAATTTTACTAATATAAATTTTTAAAATATACATATTTATAGAAAAGACAATAATGTACCAATTTTGGAACGTAAAAGAGCACCAAACAGATTCTATGTAGAGGAGGCTATCAATGATGACAACTCTGTAGTCACCTTGCATCCAGACACTATGACTACATTACAATTGTTTAGAGGAGACACATTGCTCATCAAGGGTAAGAAGCGTAGAGATACAGTTTGTATTGTTTTGATGGACGCTAGTGTCGACCCATCAAAGATCCGTATGAACAAGGTTGTCAGAAACAACCTGAGAGTTCGTCTCGGAGATATGGTCAGCGTCCATCAATGCACTGACATCAAATACGGTAAACGTATTCATGTTCTTCCCATTGATGATACCATCGAGGGTCTCTCTGGAAACTTGTTCGACCTCTACCTCAAGCCATACTTCCTCGAAGCCTATCGTCCCGTCAGAAAGGGTGATCTCTTTTTGGTACGTGGTGGTATGAGAGCCGTCGAGTTCAAGGTAGTCGAGTGTGACCCAGCCGAATTTTGTATTGTCGCACCAGAGACCTTTATTCACTGTGAAGGTGATCCAGTCAAGCGTGAAGATGAAGATCGTTTAGATGAAGTTGGTTATGATGACATCGGAGGTGTAAGAAAGCAATTAGGTCAGATTCGTGAGCTAGTTGAGCTCCCATTGCGTCATCCACAGCTTTTCAAGAACATCGGTGTCAAGCCACCAAAGGGAATCCTTTTGTATGGTCCACCAGGTTGTGGTAAAACAATGATTGCCAGAGCCGTCGCCAATGAAACTGGTGCTTTCTTCTTTTTGATCAACGGTCCAGAGATCATGTCCAAGTTGGCTGGTGAATCTGAATCCAACTTAAGAAAGGCTTTTGAAGAGGCTGAAAAGAACGCACCATCCATTATCTTTATCGACGAAATCGATTCTATTGCACCAAAGAGAGAAAAGACTCAAGGTGAAGTCGAACGTCGTATCGTCTCACAATTGTTGACTTTGATGGATGGTCTTAAATCCCGTGCTCACGTCATTGTTATTGGTGCCACCAATCGTCCCAACTCGATCGATCCAGCTTTGCGTCGTTTCGGTCGTTTCGATCGTGAAATCGATATTTCCATCCCAGACGCCACTGGTCGTCTCGAAATTCTCCGTATCCACACCAAGAACATGAAGCTCGATGAATCAGTCGACCTCGAATCTATTGGTAATGAGACTCACGGTTACGTAGGTGCTGATTTGGCTGCCCTCTGTACTGAAGCTGCCCTCCAATGTATTCGTGAAAAGATGGATGTCATCGATCTCGAAGACGACACCATCTCTGCAGAGATCCTCGAATCAATGGCTGTCACCCAAGACCACTTTAGAACTGCTCTTGGTATCTCCAATCCATCAGCTCTTCGTGAGACTGTCGTCGAAGTGCCAACCACCACCTGGGAAGACATTGGTGGTCTCGAAAATGTCAAGCGTGAGCTCAAGGAAACCGTCCAATATCCAGTCGAGCACCCAGAGAAATTCAGAAAGTTTGGTATGCAACCATCCAAAGGTGTCTTGTTCTACGGTCCACCAGGTTGCGGTAAGACTTTGTTGGCCAAAGCTATTGCCAACGAATGCCAAGCCAATTTCATCTCCATCAAGGGTCCAGAGTTGTTGACTATGTGGTTTGGTGAGTCCGAAGCCAATGTTCGTGAGCTCTTTGACAAGGCCAGACAAGCCGCTCCATGTGTCTTGTTCTTTGACGAGTTAGATTCGATTGCCCGTGCAAGAGGAAGCAGCAATGGTGATGCCGGTGGTGCTGGTGATCGTGTCATCAATCAGATTCTCACAGAGATGGATGGTATGGGTGTCAAGAAGAACGTCTTCATCATTGGTGCCACAAATCGTCCAGACATTATCGATCCAGCAATCCTCCGTCCAGGTCGTCTCGATCAACTCATCTACATCCCACTCCCAGATTTGCCCTCTCGTGTCAACATCTTGAAGGCTTGTCTCAACAAGTCACCAGTCAGCAAAGAGGTCGATTTGGAATTTATGGCACAAAAGACTCATGGTTTCTCTGGTGCTGATTTGACCGCCATCTGTCAACGTGCCTGTAAATTGGCCATCCGTGAATCAATCGAGCGTGATATCGAAGACACCAGACGTCGTCAAGAAGCTGGTGACCAAATGGAAGAGGACACTGAAGATCCAGTCCCAGAAATCACACGTGAACACTTTGAGGAGGCTATGAAATTCGCCAGAAGATCAGTATCAGACAACGATATTAGAAAGTATGAAATGTTTGCTCAAACTTTGGTTCAATCACGTGGTCTCGGTAACAACTTTAAATTCCCAGATGCCAACAACAACAACCCACAAAATTCGAACGACCAAGTTCAAGATGATCTTTTCAATTGATAAATAGTGGTTATTTCCTGATACTTTGTTCAAAAAAAAAAAAAACAAAACAAATACCAAAATAAACTGTTAAAATTACAACTTCGATTTTATTTTTTCTTAATCTGATTCTGAGTGAAATTGATTCCACCCGATTCTGGAAACGAACTCTGGTTGTACTAAAAATTGTAATGGATTTATGGAACTTGGTAATCAAAAATTGTCAGGATGCTTTAGTTGATCCCGAAAGTCTAGTTTATATATTAGAGAAAAATAGAACAGTCTATATTGAAATTGAATCATGGAAAGAGTTAATTTTTCAGTCAGGAGAAAATAACTAAATTCCAAAATAAAAGTGGGTTCCTTTGAATGGAATATCCTTACCAAAGCGACATTAACAATATTGGACCATAAAATAAGTTTTTGAAATTCACAAACTTTGTGAAATGTCTTCTTCTGAAAAAATAATCTAATACCAAGTTATTCTTCTTTGTCTGATTTCATTGATATTTTTTAATTAAAAATCTCTTATTGTGATGATGTATAAAATTAAAAAGAAATAGTTCTTTTTAAACCAACTAAATTCCATCATTTGTCAAAAATAATTGGGGAAATTTCAATTTGTTTTTTTATTAAAAGTAAACTAAAACAAACAAATGAATATATCAAATAATAATAATAATAATAATAATAATGAAAGTCATAAATTGGTGAATCATTTCTATTGCTTTCCAAATTAATTATAGAATTAGATGAAAATATAGACAGAGTCTGTTTCTCTTTGGTATGCAAACGATGGTTCCAATATAAAGATAAATATCTGGTATTTATTCATCCAGATCTGGAATTAGATTATAAAAAATATGTATTGGCTTCTTATCAAAGTCAATTCAAAACAATAATAATCTCCGAAGAAAATAAGAAAGGTTAGTACTCAACCAATTGACAAACTATAACATTATATTAACACCTATCATCTGATAAGATGATTATCAATTTTTTTCTAAGTAACTGTGGCTTGAGTAGTCACATTATCAATCTTTTAATGAAATTGAATAAAACATCATTTAATTTTAGAGGAAATAACATAAATACAGAGATATGCATACCATCTACCATCACGCACATTAAAACATTACATGCAATACCTCCATCTCTTTTGCCACCAAATCTCGAATCTCTTAAGGTAACAAATTTTAATGCCATGGATCTCCCACTTCTTCCAAGAACACTCAAAGTCTTGAAAATACAAGGAGAGGTTTACCAAGACATTGATATCAGTGCATTTCCTCCATATCTGATCGAGTTGAAGTGTTTTATTGAATCAAATAACTCTAAAGACATGACACAACTCCCATCAACTTTGAAATTTGCAGAGATTTCAACCAGTTGGTTGAATAACATTAATACTATATCCATCAGTTCTCTCATTTTGCATTAATCATTGAATTCAACTCCTATCCTCCCAGGAGATATCCCACCAAGTATCACCCGATTGACCTTATCAAGCTTAGAAAAATCCAAATCTATTACCAGAGAGCTATTTCCTCAGTCCCTCAAACATTTAAAGTTAGAGGGTAAACTATGTTTCAAAAGAAATATATTCTCTAAACTAGACCATCTCGAGAATCTCGATCTTTCAAAGCTGATTTTGGATGACAATGAGAATCAGATCTATGGAAAACTACCATCATCTCTTTTGGAATTAAATTTACCAACAGAGTTTAACACAAGAATAAACTCATGTATGGAGTTACCCTACCAACTACATCATCTTGACATCGGAAAAAAGTATTCCCAACGACTTTACGGCTTACCAAGTTCACTTAAATCCATTGCCATTAGTGAATGTTGTTTAATTACAGAAGCTTCATTTCCAAAATCAGTGGAATCAATTACCTTTGATGGTTATCCAACGCTTTTACCAAATGAATATCCACCTTTTCTAAACTCGATTTCTTTTCATAAAAAATCACTGAAAATGGTGGTAGATTCGGCTTCAATCCAGAGAGTGTCTATCAAATCATACTACACCACCTATCTATTAAGGAGATTATCGGATTCTCACTTTTTATTGTTCACCTCCAACAAAACTAAGTGGCAAGGAATTGTACGATCAGCAATAATAGATTGGAAAAATAAAACATTTGAAAATTTATTATAAAGTTACAATAATTGTTAAGAGCAATAATACTCTGGTTATTTACCAATAAACTATGCTTAATATGACATCTTCACCAATAGATACTGTGTCGAATTGTGCTTTCTCTGAAAAGATAGCAGCAGTATATCATTATAGGTGTTGATATCGTAGTAGTGATAGGTATATGTCTTTGATATAGTACTGTTGTTAAATATGAGTTGCCAACTACTCTTTAATCAATTGTGTTTTTATATTCCATTGAACCTAGATCTACAGTGTCTAGACTAGAAAGCTTTCAACTAGAATGTTCCAGAATGTAATCTACCTTTCTACAATTCAATTCATGAATATCATTTGAACAACTATAGAGGAGGTATCGTCTATTGAAGGAATCTACTTCTATCTTGATTTCATAACAAGTTTCCTATTCCTTCATCAGTCAAATGATTAACATTGAACGAATCGTACCGTTTCCTTTGGAGATATTCCGTCATCTGTCTCGTATAATATTAATATAATACTAATCTCATATTAATATTCATAAAATAGATAATTGGGAAATACGATTTTATTTAAGATGATCTTGAATTACTTTTTGATGAAAATTAGATTTAAATCAAGATGAAACAATTTTCGCTGATTAATCAATTTTTCAAGCTCCATGAATAAATCCTTTGAAAATTGTTTAAAGGGTAAGGTTGTTCTGTGCAAAAAATAGAATTGTGTTTTTTTTTTTGATGGTTACAGTCAATCACCCAATCAAATCAAATTTACAATAATAATTAAATTAGAATTTAAACACATATACAACATATAGATATAAATATTGATATAAATATAGATATATAAATATATAGATATATAAATAGATAAGTGATATTAAAGATTTAGATAGTATTAAGAAGGAAATGAGTTTATTGAAAGAAGAAGAGGTATGTAGCTTACTTGTTGAGTGGTAATGTTGATGTTGATGTTGATGTTGACCAATGAAATCTTTAAATCGATTATGTTTAAATTAATTATTTGTTGATTCAGGTGGAGTTGTTAGAGTCAAAGCTAAGAGACTCGACAAAGGGTATCATTCCAAAGCTGAGTGGTGACAGTTTTATAAAGGGGTCGGAGGTGATTGATTGGTTGGTTGCCAATATGTCAGTGTCGCGTGTCAAGGCTGCAGAGTATGGACAGATGCTTTGGAATCGTGGTGTCTTTGATCATATTGCTCCTCACCCATTCTCCGACGACGACCAATTGTTTCGTTTGAAACCCAGTGAGATTTCACCTAGAAAGCCAATTGACGACCAACAATGGTCCCAATTGAAACAGGATGCTGCCAATAAAGATACTTCCAATGTCGACCCAATTGCCAAGTATGTTGCTTACCATTTCCATACATTCCTACTATATCTATTATTCTATAATACTTATTATATTACATCGATGGTAGATTACACAAATCAATAGAGAATGCCACCAAAGTTTATCAAAGATTATTAAGAGATAAGAACCAAACTGCTTCACCAAACATCCTGTTGGGATTGAAACTACTGGATCAGACATTGAATTTAATAGCATCAAACAGTGGACCCAACAACAACAACGTAGTGCATCCATGTTACAGTAAGATTTTACATTTACTAAATAATCCTGAAGATGAGGCAGCAATCTCTAGTGTTAGCATCGGCAGCAGTAGCAATAGCAATAATAATAATAGCAACAGTAATAATAGTAATAGTAGTAATAATAATGTAAAAAAGACAGATAACTCAATAAAGAAGTCCACTTCGACACCAGCACCAAGCACATCCACTTCGAAATCCTCATCAAATTCAACCACATTACCAACAACCAATACTAAGACAAGAGAACAGGAAATACAAGAACTGACAGACGCACTTGCCTTTTCAGAGAAACTCGAAGTGGGACTAGTTCAACAACTAAATTTAGCTCATCAACAAAACAACTTTGCTAAAAAACTCTAAAGAAGAAATAGAATTATTTGATAAGCTTTGTAAAGACGTGACTTACAACAACAACAATACAACTGATATATTTAAATGTGATAGTTGATAGTATGGATCAATCATTCTACATAGCTATCAGAGATATCGAAGCAACAACTCATCCAACAAAAGCAATCAAACTTTCAATCAAATCAACCATCAAACTGATAACTAAATTATTATTATTATATTATTATTATTTATGTATATACAATAAACAATTCTACAACTACAAACAACAAGAACAACAATGAATGTTAATATTATTATTATTCCCGATTTTATATTTTAAAGTAGAATTCAAATATTGGTGTGGGTATGTTCAGATATGCGAAAGATATATAATGTGAATCGTATTTGTGTGAAATTTAGATACATTTTATTAAATATTTCAAATCCATAATATCCACATTTAACACTACATGTCCACTGTGGAAAAATACATCATAATTTTATTTAATACACCAGATATTTATTAAAATTTTAGAGCTAATTTAATATAAAACACAAACTATATTATATATAAGTTTTTGTAAAGTTGTTTTTGTTGTTGGAAAAGCTAATATTTTAAGAATAATAGATATTTAATTATTTAAAATGAAAAGAAATGTTATTGTTATCTTAATAGGAATATTGATGATGATAGTAGGATGCATGTCAGATTGCTCCACATCATTGTCCAAATACTTTGGTCCAAATTCCAAACATATAGTTACAATGGTTGCATCCATACATGATGGTAATATTTATTATACTCGTCATTATTTATATTGGTAGGTGTAAATTAAAATGAATAGTTTCATTCCTAGTATTTATTAAAGTTTATAAATATAATAATAGGTATCCAGGTGGTGGATTTTTGACCAATGGAGATGGATTCAATGTAATTTCAAGTGGACAAACAGAATGTGTCAACGGAAAACTGGAGGCCTTTCGGAATAAATAAACAATCAACTTCATTCTATGATAGAAGTGGAATTATTATCAGACAGAATGGAACAGTTTCTTTTTCACCATTATGGAAACCATTGGGTGACACTCCCTACAATTTCCAATTGAATTGTGACACCAATATTTATTATGGAACCGATCAAAGCAATTCTTTTACATTTGTATTCACAGATGATAAAACTGAGATTGGTGGAGCATGTTTCTTAACTAAATATAAGTTCTTTTTATATTATTTTAAAACCATTTCAAAATAAAAATACCTTTAAACAGTTTATCCAATGGAAATAAGAATTATGATTTATTAATGAATGGTTTACAATGGAACAACGAAGAGGATAGCACCTGGGTTGTTTAATTCTGCTGGGTTGGTTGTTGGATATCTTAATCTTGCTCTGATGTCAAAGGTGTATGTACCAGGGTTCAAAATTTGTTGGTTGACAGCAACATTTGAGCTCCATTGCAAGGTGTGAGTAATTCCGAGACCAGTTGGGACGCTTGATGTTGGGTTACCCAAAGACAACAAGTTACCATCTAAGAAACCAGTAACATCGAGAGCTTCGGCACCAGAACCATAGGAGTCAGCATGAGCAGTTCCTTGGAGAATGGCA
Source organism: Heterostelium multicystogenum (assembly GCA_003667245.1). Lineage (NCBI taxonomy): Eukaryota > Evosea > Eumycetozoa > Acytosteliales > Acytosteliaceae > Heterostelium > Heterostelium multicystogenum. The sequence continues at coordinate 39,578 of RCNN01000015.1, read as the reverse complement.
ACTAAACTACTTGGGCGGGTGATTGTTACAGTTGTGGCAGTTCCTGGGATTAAGGTCCAGGTAGTAGATGAAAATAATGTTATTTTGGGCAGTGGTACTGACTGGGATAGTTCTGACCTTGGAATTTTCTAGGATGGCAACTCTTGTTTCGAGATCTTCTACTCTTGTGTACAAGTTAGCGCAACAAGTGGTACATGAATATTCACAACCAGTGGTAGTGGCATTTGCCAAGGCAACCAAGAGACACATAACAAGGAAAGAATTGATTAATTTTGTTCATTTTAGTATATTTGTTTGTTATTGATATATTATTTGATGAATTAAATTAGAAACTGAACCATCCTTTTATAGGTTTTCATAAATGATATTTGCATATTAAACATAAATTTAAATAATAGTTTTAAATATTATATCCCATTAACTTGATATATAAGTGTTTGAGATTGACATATTCATCTTCAAATAAAATCTCAATCAATATGAAGTCCTTCAGAAGATTGGATTAACTTCATTTGATCCGATTATTGGGTAAATTCAATCCAAAAGTAGTCGAATCAAAGTTTTTTAATGAAATTTCTTGGAGGGTCATTTGGGCTCCAACCCTAATCTTGTGTTGGACAACCAAAAATTTTCATCAAATTTGTGCATTGGACAAGTATCTGGAAAAAAACAAAAACAAAATGGTGATGTAACCTGTGTGTTTTATGGAATAACATGTATCTTTTTTCCAAAACGATGAATTTTACTTAAAATCTCGAAAGTCAAGATCATCATTTAAATAAGATAGGTATATATAATTGATTGTTTCTTTACAATCCAATCCCTAATTACAAATTGTAAACTGGTTGTTAAGAATTAAGTTACGACAATATTTGAAGGTGAGGTTTATATCCACTTTAAACTTCTAAGTGCTTGTTGCTGATTTTGATTGGTTTTGATTTAGGCTATTTATTAAATAAAATTGAATTGATAAAGTTATATAGGTACCCTAATTTGTGTATCTGATGACTTCTTTCTTTTCACCATTTTTATCTTCTTTTTCGTAAAAGTATTCGTATGGCAGTCTGAAGATCATACCTATGATGAGTGAGAGTGGCAGCATAATTAGTGACAAAAAGAATACACCACGCTTTCTGGATTGTGGTGGCAATTTGATTCCTTGAGCAGCTGCTTCAGCTATCTTTTTGTTGATAACGGTGCTCGAGAACCGATTCCAAACCCATGATGAACGACGATGCAGAGAAAGCGAGTGTGGTGAAGAGTGTGATGTTGGGATCGAATGTGTAGTAGATGGCGAGCGGAGCGATGACTCCAGCCACAGCGTGAGCGAGGGAAACTGGGTAGTTCCAGGTAGGGTGTGTTACTGGCAACATTCTGTAGCCAGCAGCAGCATATTGGGATTTAAGCTTCTCGGCTAGAGCCAAAAAGTGAGGGATTTGCCAGATGAATAAGACAGTAGCGAGCAGTCCTCCGATTGCCTCGATCTCTCGTGCACCTGCAACTGTTCCAATAAGTGGCGGGATGGCACCGACGATGGCACCGACCCATGTGTTGAAAGAGGTGGTTCTCTTGAGATGTGTGTAGTAGATATAAATGAAGATGTTGGACATGGCCAGCGCACCGCACATTGGGTGGACAAGGATGAGTGAACCACAGCCAACGACACCAGTTGCCAGCGCAAACAGGAATCCAGTATCACGCTTAATTTCACCAGTGATAAGTGGACGAGTCTTTGTTCTTGGCATCTTTGAATCGTAGTTGACCTCCATCTCCTGGTTGTGGGCACAGGCCGAAGCCGATGCCAAGAAAGTACCAAACGAAACTATTCCCAAAGTCATTGGGTCAATGACAGGCACCGTCATGACATAACCAGCGATCGCAGTGAATGTAACATAAACGGAAATAGGAAACTTGACCAAATTGAAATATCCTTTTCTCATAAATCCAAATTTACTAACTACTTTAGGTTTTTCGGGTTGTTGTTGTTGCTGTGACTGTTGTTGTTGTTTGTCCTGCAGTTGCTGAGCAGTAGACGAAGGCTTTGAATTGTTGTCTAAGAGAATCTCTGCAGCGGTTGCATTTGTAGTTGATGTAGATGTAACAGTTGTTGATGTACAGTAGTGAAACAATAAAGGTAATCTATTCTTGATGACATTGTGGTCTCTAATTACTAATGATTTACAGGCGTTGCTTTGATGACTATTATGTTGAAACAATGAGGTACTATTATGTCTAAGACTATGGTTAATATATTTAAAAGATGGCGAAGACGATGAAGAGGAATAAGTGGAGGAGAAAAGAGAAGAGGATATGCTACACGTAGATGAAGATGTTGAAGTTGCTGCTATTGACGATCGATTCAATAGATTTGTTCTCATCGTAGCCGATGAAAACAATTTTGAGGATCTAATCATTATTATTACGTATTTAAATACTAAAGGGCAAATAAAAATAATGTAATAATATCAAACCAATTGGTAACTGTAAATCTGATCGCCCCAAACACATTAACCCACATAAACAGACAGTTGGGCAATGAAATTTTGATGACCAAAAAATTCATCGGTTAAAATGAAACTTTGCATATGTTGTTAATAATGCGCGCATCAGGGAAAGAAATTAATTACAAAAAACTGGTAAATAATATTTTAGTTTTATTTAAATTTCTAAATATATCGTTTGGTTAGATCTATTTAATTCAATCTATCTATTATCTATTTAATTATCTATAAACTTTAAAATATACATTTAAATCATTCGATTTTTGATTCTTCCAATCAAAATTTGTTTTTTATAACTATTACTATTTATACTATTACTATTACTATTACTATTACTATAACTATAACTATTAAATTAATTATTCTTTTTATATCAAGTACACCTAATGATGAAGATGAATTTCCAGGATACTCTATGATAATACAATTCTTTGGATCATATGTCTTTACATCGAAATAATTCATCAATGAAAGTGGATCCATCTGCTGTGCTGATATCTCTGCTAAACTTCTTGATAAATCAACTATACTTATTGAATCTAAATTGGCACTGTTGAATCAATTGTTTGTCAATATTGTGTTCTGAACCGATGATCGATTTTGAAGACTGGAAAGTCAGTATTTACTTACTTGGAAAAAATTGGATTTCTTGTATATGGTCTAAATAATACACAGAGGAAAGTTAACATGAGCATTGACATTGGCTCGGACACACTGAATGTGACCCAATAAAGGAACCACACCATGATGATACGCATACTATTTACAATGAGAATTCCACCGAGATACAAGACAACCGCTGTTCTCAGGTATTGGAATGCTCGAGTTTTCTTTGATAGATATATACAGAGCGATGGGTTGTTGGTGTAGCGCGCCAGTGTAATGTGTGTTTCCAACAGCCGCAGGTTCTTTGTGATGTTGGTAAAGAGCTTTGGCATCATGAAGAAATAAAAGAATCATCAGACTGAGGAAATAGTAGACATCATTGTAGAAGCTGAAAAACATGAGAACCGACAGCAGTAAGACCATTGATAATCGAAATGGTTCTGACTTCCGATGGTGGCAGTGCTGCTCGAGTGATTCTCCATCCTTTGGACATCAGCAGCAAGCCACCGAAAAACACTGTTTCTTTCAATTGAGAAAATAGATTCTCCATGTTGTTTGTGATTGAATTGAATTGTCCATAGGTATCTGCAGACTTCCAAAATAAAAATGATAAAATCAAACAATATCGCTTTGAAACCTAATATAAAACCTATAATCGGGGATTCACTGGATTAGTACCAAAAGGCTATAGGCTGATTGGAAGTTGGCATCAGGATCATCAAGAGACTACTTACCTATTATTACATGTATTTCGTTTTTGTAAACCTTTTGTAATGTACGACGTAGACTGCATAAGCAGAAATAAGAATCATAAGGAGGATGAACATGGACAAGTATACATTTGGCATCTGAATGTAGCCAAGCGAGAGATGGTGTCCTTTGTTCATCATTACGTAGTCGAGTGTCAGGTCGACAGAGGTGCTAGTGTTTGCACTTGAGCAAGATGATTCTGTAGAGATCCGCTTTATCAAATGTGTATGTGAATGTAAAGTTCTGAGAAACCGACACGTTTCGCACGCGGGCACACGGCATCGCCATCGTTGGACTGTTTGCAGAGCTTTGTTTCGATCTCGTTGTTTGGCGAGGAGCCTATCAGACTCTGATAGTCGTTGTCCTCGCAGATCCAAAGTGTCAGAAAATCGAAGTAATATTTGGCTGGCGAGATTGTTGGTGATGATGCCGACACCGCCATCGATCGGGGTGATAGTGGGGGCCTGCAGCTCGTGTGTAAGAAAATGCACTTGCATCTTCGGGTGCATCGATCGTCGCATTCAGCTCAAGGGTTCCGCCCGCCACAAAACCAAATGAACTCACCAAATAATGTTGCGAGGTGATCGTCACCTTTTGATCACGAAATATCATTGCATTTGCGATTGATCCTCTACCATATATATCTTCGAAAACCAACAGTGCTAAAACCAACCAAATCGTATTTGATCTTTGCTTTATCATCATTGCTTGTTTTGTTTGTTTTTCCAACCACCACCACTACTACTGTATAAACTTAACGAAACCAACCCTAAATTTTTTCCAATAAAAACAAAACACACAATGTTGGACGTTGTTTAAAAGTAGTAATGTATGTATATGTATATTATCTATTTTATTATTAATAATAATATTGTTGTTGTTGTTATATTATATTTTTATTTATATATTTCTAAATGAAACTATTTAATTTTATAATTTATGTTCATTATATATATATATATGTATGTATTCTTATTTTACAATGAATGAATTGATATATGGTGGGTGGATATAAAGTAGTTGTTGTAAATAATAATATTGGCTTGCTTTGAGTTAACTTTAACTGTTTGGTGAAAAAAGTAGAAAATGATGATGAAAGTGTAAAACTTTAAAAAATCCAACGAATCGTTCCAATAGATTACATGTAATAAACAAAAGCTTGTAATTAATTAAAAAATAAAAAATAAAAATCATAGAATAATTTAGTTAAGTTTTTGCTGTTTGGTTGATTTTTTGTTTTTATTTTTTAATTGTTTTTTTGATCAAAATTGAAGTCATTCCCACTTTGGATCCTACTTGCAGAAATGACTTGCCAATGTAACCCCCTCTCATCTGCATCTTCTTTTTAGTTGTTTGACAATAGAACTTAATAGTTTGTGTCAAAAGATCTTTACCAACAACTACAACACACACACACTCACAAAATAAAATAATATCATAACCAAACACACACTTTCACACACAGATATAAACACACACTTTTCAGTTATAAGTATGGATGGAATCGTTTTTTAATTTCAACATCTTGGAAACAAAGAAAATACAATCAATACATTTTCATATTCCATATGGACACAATTTATTCACTTTAAAAAAGTGAGATGGAACGAATTGAAATGAAGTGAGGTAACTGATGTTTGAAGACATAGTGAGGTGAACAACATTTTTATCGAATGGTTTAGTTTATTTACAGTTGTTAAGGAGTTGGTATATTATTTTATTATGGATGAAGTTGTTTCTTTGTTCATTGCTCGATTTTACAAGATTGAGACACCACAATATTAACCTATAGACGAGAAAGAAAGCTTTATTGTGTGTGGATGGGCGAGCACTACCTAGTCAAAATGGAACGAAGTGAAATCTTTCTTTTTTTTTTAGGTATAAATAATTTAGTAAATAAGAAGTATTAAAGTAGACCGAACTAAAAAGATAAATTTTAATAATTAATATGGTCCAGTAAGTTGGCGTAAGTTCAAACAAATCCATTGGAATATTCACAGGAATTACCAGCAGGAACTCCAACCTGGGACACCATTAAATAATCCACTGAAGGTATCTAATTATTAGTGAATTAATATTTTAAATATTTTTAATTTCTATTGTTGACTTACTTGAAGAGTATAAATAGGATCCTGATTCGGACCGCAAACTGGAGCAGGATTTCCATCTCGATGTCCTTCAACTGGCCACAAGGACCATGACTTGCAAGTAATCCAAAATGTAATCGCCTAATTGCCATCACGAGTATTGGGTGCAGAGATCCTGTGCCAAAAGAAATAACAGATTCTGGACGATGAACAGAAAATCCACGTCTATAGAGGAGGGCAACCATTTGAATCAAATGGTGTTGTCGTTTTCTTTTTTGACCATAGTTTGATGCACAAGACAATCTGAATATCTGTGTTGGCAATAGATAATCATTTGCCCTTGTTTATGAAGTTGTTGCAAGGTTTGATAGTATCCTACCTCAACAACCATTGTTGGAAAAGGTGAATTATTCAGATTAGCTGCAAGTCCGTCCACTGGTACTGGAAAAGGACGACCTCTTGGAAGATATGATCTGTCTGCTTGTCTAACATTGTTGGGAGAAACTGTAAGATCCATCCCTGCTGTTCCAATAATATGTTGGTCTGCTGGACCCCTTGCAATCCAACGTGAGAACCAATCTGCTAATACCTGTTGTGGTTGAGATACTACAAGCTCATAAATTAGTATTGTTCCATTTACAAAAGAGAGTCTAACCTTCAGATCCCCAAGAAGTTTCTTAACATCTCTATCAAAGAAAGTATCAATTGATACGTTTTCTTGCAACAATGTAAGGTTGGAGATTACTTTCATCTTCATCACCAGTTCTAGGTACAAAAGGATGGGCCTTATATATTGTGAGTAATTAAGTTTTAAAAATATATTATAAAGGAATTACATACCTCTCTGAGCCCTTTGATGATCAATTCCCAAGAAATTTTAGAAGGTTTTTTATTTTGAGAAGATGAAGAAGATGATTTGGACATTGGAGAAGACGATGTAGAAGATGGATGAAGGTTGGTCTTTTGGAGATTTCTTTTTTCCCACAAGTGCTTGCCCTGTGGAATTAAATTAATAAAATAATTAAGAAAATTAAATAAACATTTTGGTTTGCAACCCATGATGCAGATACATAATATTCTGATGGACTGGTTATTAATTTATTTGAATTTACCAATCTAATCCAATCCATTCCATTTCTAAATTCAATCCAATTCAATTGAATCATAATTAAAAATGTATAACTAAATCTATAGAATGGGATAATTTACATTTGAATATCTTTGGATGATTTGATTTACTAAATTAATTTTTAAATTTATATAAGCTTTATTTGAAAATACATTGAAAACTAAACTGTGAATCATTGTTGAATTGTTATTCAATCGTCGTCGACATGTTTGTTTTGTTTAAAAGGTGAAATGGAAAGATAGAAGAAGTAACTATTATTATTATTACTATTATTAATATTATAATTATTAATTTTTAGACTTTTGCACCTGGTCTTTTTAAATGTTCGCTATCGTTTACAAATGTGAAATCTTCGAAATTCTTTTGCATTGAACTACTTAGTTTTGATTGTGTCTCTGCAGATAGTTTTTGCTGTCTCTGCCAAAAAGCCAGCATCCACCTGACTTGTATCGTTCTTTCCAGCGACGGGTGGAATAAAAGGTGGTTTCAATTCTTTACGGACACATTTCTCCAATCTATACCATGGAAAAATGGATGTGCTTTAATTGATTTCGCTTCTTTTAATCTTTTATTTGGATCTCTTTCCAACAACTAAAATGTCACAATAACAACACAGAACTAATATTAATATTATTATTACTGTTTTGGATAATAATTAACTTACGGATGAAATGAAATCTCTTGATTCTAATGAAAACTGAGGTGTAAATACTAATTTTTGATTCATAATATTATTGTACATTATTCTGATGTCAGAGTCGTAGAATGGCGGCAATCCAGAGAGCATTTCGTATACGAGTGTTCCAAAAAGACCACCAATCAATTGCCTTTCCATATGCCTCACCTTTCAGGATTTCTGGTGCTAGATATTCAGGTGTACCGCAGAAAGTGGCTGTACGGTCGTCATCGCTAAGCAATCCTTCTTTGCTGATACCATAGTCGGTCAAACAGATGTGTCCATCCGATGTTAGCAATATATTTTCTGGTTTCAAATCACGATATAGGACACCGCTGTTGTGCAGGTACTCGAGTCCACACACAATCTCGGCGCAAGTAGAAGCGCACACGCTCCAAGTCGAATCGCTCTTCGTTCTGAAGGTGGAGAACAGCTCGCCACCGTTGATGTAGTCCATAATGAAGTAGAGCTTGTCGTCGGTCTGGAAGGAGTAGTTTCAAGTTGATGAGGAAGGGGTGGACCAGCTTCTGAAGGATATTCTTTTCGGCACGAGTGTGATCGATCTCCTTGCGCTCGAGGATGTTCTTCTTGTTGAGCACCTTCATCGCGTAGATCATGCCGGTGTCCTTCTTGCGCACCTGCAGCACCTTACCAAAGCTTCCCTTTCCAATGACGTTGAGCAGGTCAAAGTCCTCGACACCAACACGCTCCTTTGTGGTATTTCTCATCTTTGCAAGTGTTCTGTGAGCACCTCGATCCACGACTGCATCTCCTCTGGTGATGTCGCCTTCATAAAATAGGTTCTCTCCGGGGTGATCACCTCGAACAAATTCTTTTTCTTTCTCTGCGACTGCACCACACTGCTGACGTTCTTCAAATGTATAATACCTAATTCACATGTATTCTATGAAGAATCGAGGGTGTTAATTCATTGAACAAACAACACACTTTTGTTTTTACCAATAATAAATCTAAACTCCTTATAATATTATTATTATTATATTATAGATGTGTGGGTGTGTGTTGTGTGTATTTAAGATTGGGTGTCGAGTGTGTAGAAAGTTGTTGTTGTTGTTCAAACTTTCAATTCATTTCTAAAAACTAATCTACTTTTATCTGTTTATCATACATATATATATTATCTGTATATAACTTTTGTATTGGTATTTTGATTATGGTTTATGATTTACATACGGCATTCTTTGAGTAATATATTGAACCATTCTTCAATACACACCATCGCTTTCTCCATGTCTTAATTGATCCACCTTCTTTGGTGAGAAAGCCTTGTTTATCAGCCATTATTAAATGTTATATTATTATTATTATTAATTGGAATTGAATTGGAATCTTGATGGATTAACAATCAAATCTAATTAATCGATTAATTTTTGTCTTGTTTTTGAATGAAAACAAAAAAACAAAGCCAAAATAAAAAAACAATCAAATGTTTTATACCAAAAACCAACAGAACCATGATATCATCCTCAAATTAACCAAAAAAAACAAAACAAAATAAAATTAATTCAGAATTATTTTTCAATCGACTTGTCCATCTTGGTTGTCTAAATTAGCACACAAAAGAATTGCAGAAATCTGTCACTGGTTCCATCATCTCACACCCCACTGTTTATCTTGGCACCACTACACATCTGTAGCTTTCCTCATGATAAAGATGAATGCAAATCATTTAAACAAATAACAAAATTGAATAAAGAATACCATTCAATAGGTTAAGATAAAATAGATTGATTAATAGATTGATTAATAGATAGATAGATAGATATATAATTTTATCTATGCAAAGGAGTAGTGGAGTGTTCTATGAGTTGATATCAATGCACATTCATCACATCCTATTGGATATTGGAGGTAAAATCAACCCTACCCTACACTGCACTACACACTTGTTGTTGTTGGAGTTTTCTTTTTTTAAATAATTTTAGTCGATAAAAATAAATTTTTTGTTGTTGATATTAATTTGGAGAAAAACAGCAATAGTCAGTCAGCAGAAAGAAAGTTTGATAAATCTCATAAGTGAATAAAAAGCACAGATATTCTAAATCTTCTTTTAGTTTATTATTATAATTATTATTGTTGTTGTTGTATTTATTTAGTTTAGTTACTTGTATTATTATTAGTCTTGTTTGTATTTTTATAGATAGATAGATAGATAAAGTCTTTAGATAGATTTAGAATTAGATTTAGAAATAGTTCATTGTTCATAAAACTAATCGATTTCAAAGATATCGATTAGTATACATTTATAATTAGTTTATAAAGAGTTATAGGAGTAATTTATAACATATTCATAGCTAGATAGAGATAGAGTAAGAGAGATTGACAAATTTAGTTTTAAGATAGTCAGTTGGTTTGAGTCAAACCACCTACTAAAAAGAGGAAAGGAAGAAGGAAGTAGAAGGGTGTTTTGACAGAGAAACGTTAAAGATAATTTTAAAGAACGAATAGACGGTCGAATCAAAGAAAGATCGACGCCAACGAACTGGTAATGATGAATAGATCAATTTCACCTGTTAGATTATCGAATACAACTACACCTGCGAATGGTTCACCAGTTTTAAATGGAAAAAACACTCTCCAGCTTTACATGTAAATGGCGCAAGTTCAACAGCGAATCATAAAAGAGTGTATCCTCGAGCAAGACAGCAGTTTTCCTTTCAAGAGTTGGCCGGTACCGATCTGACTCTGTTGATGGAGGAGAGTCTGCTATTGAGAGTATTTCAGTATTTGGCCTATCATGACCTGTTTGTGGTGAAGCGGGTATGCTCAAGATGGAAGCCATTATGTGAGAGCAAAGAGTGCTACAAGGATTTGGACATGCAGTCGTTTATACACAACAGCAGATATCTGCCAAAATCAGTGTTGGCTGCCTATCTAACGACATTGGACATGGAAGAGGAGGAGCTTGAAGCTGTAAAAATGGTTTGCCGTGAAATACCCCGAGCAGTATTGCCCGATGATCCTCCTCCCATATTACTGACAACGTCAGCAAACTCACAGCAATCGCAGAATGGAAATAGTGTTAATACTAAATCGAATGGAATCAATGGATTCCTTCAAGATCTAAGTAGCAGCTTCAACAGCATCAGTAGTCTGACTATTAGTGGATCAAAGACCAATGGTCATTTAAGAACTCATTCAGGAAACAACTTTCAGGACGATACATTTGGAACACTCACTAGTTCAAATTCAAGCAATGGATCATTGTCATCTTCCTATGAATCGCCATCATTAATGTCAAGCAACAGTTCAACACCAACTTCAACAAGAAGTAAGTTAGCACTCTAAATCTAAACTGAAGAATCCTATTAATTCGATCGATCTATTTAGAAAATGTAGATAAAGAAACACAGAAAAAAGAAAAACTAAGAAGAGAAAGAGAAAAGAGAATGGAAGAAGCGATTAAGATTTGGAATGATGATATTATACCAAATTGGGAGAAGAAGAAATCAACTAAAAAGTAAAAGAACTAGTATTCCAAGGTATTCCATCTCTTGCAAGAGAGAGAGCTTGGCCATTGTTAATTGGAAATGATTTAAATATTACACCTGGTACGTTAGTCGAATTGAAACATTGTGGTTGTTTAATTAATAGTGATTTGGATTTTAGAGTTGTTTTCAATATTTGGAGCAAGAGCAGAGCGAGCTAAACTAAAAGGAGAATCCTCACTTGGACGTGAGGGAACAGTAACTTTGATTCAGTTGGATTTACCAAGAACCTTTCCAATGTTGTCAATTTTCCAAAACGAAGGACCCTACCACCAAAAGCTGGCGACAGTGCTCGAGGCATATGTTTGCTATCGACCAGATGTCGGATATGTACAGGGAATGTCTTATCTAGCTGCGATATTTTTATTGATTTTAGACGAATACCAAGCTTTTGTATGCTTGTCTAATCTGCTGAATAATCCTTGCTACATGACTTTCTACACAATGGATCTACCAAAGATGGAGGTGTACATGCGAGCAATGGATTCACTGCTGCAAGCCCACATTCCAAAAGTTCACAAACACCTCAAAGAGCTTGGCATTCAACCCGATATTTTTATGATCGATTGGGTCCTCACTATTTTTTCAAAGGCTTTGCCACTGGACGTTGCCACTCACGTTTGGGACAACCTCTTCTTAGAGAAAGAGATATTCATATTCCTAGTTGCACTCGGTATCCTAAAAATGTACTCAAAAGAGCTAGAAACTGGAGACTTTGACCAATGTATGACACTACTTACACATTTACCACCAGACATCGACGATGATGAACTTTTCCAACACATTGCTTCTTTCAACATAAAACCAGAACAATTTGCCAAGCTTTTAAATTTCGAGAAGTCTTCACCTTAACAATCAACTTGCCATATTTATTATAATAAACAAACAAACAAACAAACCAATACTTCATATCTTACTTATTTCCGCAAATCAATAGAAATTAGAATCAATTACTTTCATAGAATATTTTATTTTATACATTTGGTATGTTTTGGTTAGTTGGTTGGATTGGTGTCTAATGGAAAAAAATAATTATAGTAATGTATACAATCTTGTGATAATAATATTATTTTTTCGTGGATATAGGATTGTGCTGCAGTTGAGTGTTGTTGAAAGCTTAATTGTAAACCATGTATTTTGGTGTGGCTGAAAACTTGGCGTATGATTTAATAACTTTGTCGATGGCTTCCAAGAAGTCCTTTTCTGTAACAATCTTTCTACGTGCACGAATGGCAAACATACCGGCTTCAGTGCATACAGAACGAATATCAGCACCAGTGGAGTTTGGACAGAGACGAGCCAAGAGTTCGAAACGAATATCACGTGCGCATGACATGGTCTTGGCGTGGATAGTAAAGATGTGTGCACGACCTTCCAAATCTGGGAGACCAAACTCTACCTTACGATCCAAACGACCTGGACGCAACAAAGCTGGATCGAGAGTGTCTGGTCTGTTGGTGGCCATCAGAACCTTGATGTTACCACGAGGGTCGAAACCATCGAGCTGATTGATTAACTCAAGCATAGTACGTTGTACTTCATTGTCACCACCAGCACCGTCATCGAAACGGGCACCACCAATAGCGTCTACTTCATCAAAGAAAATAATACAGGCTTTCTTGGAACGTGCCATCTGGAAGAGATCACGAACCATTCTAGCACCTTCACCAACATATTTTTGAACCAACTCACTACCAATTACACGAACGAATGCGGCATCGGTACGATTAGCAACAGCACGTGCACACAAAGTCTTACCTGTACCTGGTGGACCATACATCAAAACACCCTTTGGTGGATCAATACCTAACTCTACAAATTTCTCTGGCTACACAAGGTAATAAATAATTAATATTTGAAGTTTATAATCTTGCTATACATTAGCCGCTCCTAACTACATACATGTAACAATGGCATTTCGACTACTTCTCTGAGTTTTTTCAATTTGTTCTTTACATCCACCAACATCCTTATATGTAATATCTGGCTTCTCTTCTACTTGCATCATAGTTACCGATGCGTCGATCTTTGGTGGTAATGGAATTTGAATTTGATATTTATTACGGTCGACACTGTATTAGGAGTTAGTTAATGTTATGTGTTGGCTTTGATTTCTTACATACCCACACGAATTCCTTCTTCAACGTCGGTTGGAGATAGCTTATCACCCAAGGCAACAACAAACTTGGCAATTTGTTTTACAGTAATAATATATTTTGCATTTGGAGTACCTTGATTGATGATTTTAGTGCAACGAGCAACCTGTAAAGGTGGTTCCTCATTGATTGAGTTCTTATCGACAATCAGATCCCACTGAGATGGTGGTGCAATACCAGTGTCCGATTCTTTAATTCCACATATTTCATTTACTTTTAGCTGTCATCTTTTTAATATCATCTTCCAAAGTCTTAATTGATTTTGTATATGGTCCAACACCCTAAATTAAATCCACATTGGTTTCAATCAGCAAAAACATCCATATATTCATTTTTCTAAAAACACATACATAATTCTTTAGCAATGCAATATCACCTTCATCCAATGCCTTTGGGGCGACTTCATTAATCATCTCATCTTCAATCTCTTCTTTGTTAACCATTTTCTACAATAACTATCTTTCTATCAATCTATAATTAATAATATAATATACAAAATCCTATTTAATATATAAATATATATCTCTTTCTATCTAAACTATAATATCTAAATTATATAAAACACTATAAACTATATTTATCACACTCTATCTATTAATTATTATTTGATGATATAGTATAATATAAGTTAAGTGTTATTGTTATTTTTTTACTTTTTTTAAAATGAAAGAATGGATAGTTGAACATCAATAAAACTTATTAATTACTTTCAAAATTTAAAAAATAATTATTAAAGAATTTAAATCACTTTTTTTTTACACTCTCCAAATTAATTTGTGTGTGAGCGTATTTGGTGTGTGTTTTGAAAAATTCGAACTTCTGATTAGATTGATTTTTATCAATTTTAAAAAAATTAAATTTCAAACAAAAACGAACGAATCATTTAGAAGTAATCAATACCACATACATAAATAATAATAATAATAAACATATATCTATATTATATTATATTATATTAGGATTGATCAGATTAGATCAGTTAGAATAGGGTGTGTGTTGAAGCAGAGAATGGATCATCATTTTGTTTAGACCATTCAGAGCATTGGGCTACATTACCTCGAATGTGCCATTCCAATTGAAGTCGGAGAATCTAATATATACTATCATGGTATCTATTGGTAACTCCTTTCAACTTATACATGTATGTTAGTTAGATAGTACACTATCTAGAGTGAGAACCTAGATATGGATCCATCAATAGTTTGTTACTAACACACTATCTTTATTATTATTATTATAATATTCTACGATGATAATGTAGTCTGATAAATTGATTCCATATATGACTTCCAACAGTCAAGTTGGAAATATAAGAGCAATGCAATTCTATGGACGTGACGCATTTCGTTACAAACTCAAAGAATAATATAGTTTTATGGAAAGGACCTGTAAATATTCGAATGTGTTGTTGTCAACATTCATTTCCAAAGATAATCAATCGTAGGAAGTTGAATCACTAATCTGATTGATTTTTAAACTATCTTATCTGTAGAATATTGAAAAAGTATTTAGTGGACATACAGCTTCAAGTTTGTGGATTGTTGGTTTTGGATAATGTTTTGTTGTCATTGTCAAAGAACAATGAGTTGATCATGTGGGACTTGGAGAGCAAACAAAAGTTCACCAATCAACTGCCCACCGTAGATGCAAATGCTTTCAAGATTACAACTCTCTTCCATCCAGCAGAGTATTTCAATAAGGTGTTGCTGGGCTCCGAGCAGGGTGCCCTCCAGCTTTGGAATTTGAAGACAAAGAAGTTGATTTATAGTTTTGCTGGTTGGGGATCGGCTGTTCTCTCAATTTCACAGTCGCCAGCTGTCAATGTCGTTGCAATTGGACTTGCTGATGGACGTATTATTCTCCATGACTTGCGTTCAGACTCGACGATTGCAACTCTCTCACAGAAGGGTGGTGTCACCTCCATCTCGTTCCGTAGCGACGGAACTCCACACATGGCAACAGCAAATGCTCAAGGAAAAGTTAATATTTGGGATTTGGAAAAGAAAAGATTGGTTGTTTCACAGAAAGCTCATGTTGGCGCCGTTGGTGCCGCACAATATTTGCGTGATGAGCCCATCATGTTGACAAACGGTGCTGACAACTCAATTAAAGTCTGGACTTTCCACGACACTACAAAGAGCGCACCCGTATTGTTGCGTGAGCGTAGCGGACATCCATCGGCACCTACCCAGGCTAGATTCTTCACTGATGACGATATGGTCACCTTGTCTGCTGGTGCACTTCGTCATATGAATATCAACTTTAGTTTCTTGAATCGTGTCATCAGCAGAAAGGACAATAAGGTTGGTAAGCTGCGTAGTTTCGACAGCAATCCAAGACAGCATCGTGCATTCGACACTATTCTTTCCGCAGCTGATGGAGAGCGTATCGCTCGTACATGGAATATTGAGAACTTCTCGATTGGAGCACACCAAATGGATGCCGGTGGCAATATCTCAAGCGTTGCTATTTCGACTTGTGGACATTTCGCTGTTTTGGGTACAGTCAACGGAAAGCTAACTAAATTCAACATGCAATCTGGACTTAAGCGTGGAAAAGTACTGCCTCAATTCCAGCACAACAATACAATCACTGGTCTTTTTGTCGATCCAACCAACAAGTATATTGTCAGCTCGTCAGTCGATGGCAGAATTTCATTCTGGCTGCTCTCCACTATGGCCATTGAGAAGAATATTTGAGCTTGGCACAGAGGTATTAATCATGAAGAATCATGCAGAATCAGGATTGTTTGCCGCAGTGTGCGGTGACAACGTTGTGCGTGTCTTTGACATTGGCCAGGAGGTACCAGTCAGACTTTTCGACATTGGACAGGCTGTTGTTGACTTTTGTTTCAGTGCCGACGGTCGTTGGCTCGTTGTGGCCGGTGACGACCAAATCAGAGTCTATGACATTCCATCAAGCACACTGCTTGACTGGTTCAAAGTACACAAGAAGTTGACATCTGTTTGCTTCGCACCAAGAGGAGACTATTTAATCACAACTCACGAAAACCAATTGCCTGTATATCTTTGGACCAACCAGTCATACTTTGGCTCGACCATACTCGAGAAGCCATCGGCAGAGCCAGCATACTTGGATTTGCCAGCACACCAATCCGACCAGAAAACAGATGCCTCAGAGCAGGAAGCAGGAGCAGCAGCAGCAACTGCAGAAGAAGAACAACCTGACAATGATCACGGTGTTCCAGAGAATGATGTAGATATGGAATCAGAGAAGAGCGGCGAGTCAGACGATGAGACAGACGACAGCCATGTTATTGTCGACCAGATAGGATCTCTCATTACTTTGACACAGATTCAAAAGTCCAAGTGGAACACATTGTTAAATCTCGATGTCATCAAGAAGCGTAACAAGCCAACAGCAGCACACAAGAAACCAGAGTTGGCACCATTCTTTTTATCGACTATCTCTGGTTTAGAGCCAAAGTTTGCAACTGAAACAGAAACCGCTTCAGAGAAATCAAGTAACACATCAAAAGACAACAAACAACAAGAAACCAAAGAAGAGGAGCAAGAGGATCCAGAGGGTTGGGAGAACTGGGTAACTCCAGGCGATGATGAGGAAGAAGACGAAGAAGACAAAGAAGGAGAAGACAGCACAACAAACAAAGACAAGGTATTAAAGAAGGGAAAGATGAACGGATTTTCAAGAAGCTTTAACAACTCTGCCAGAACCATTTTATCAAGTGCATTAGAAGCATCATATAAATCACAAAATTGTATGTACTTTACTATACGACGACCCGTATAGTATCAGATCGGTCTCTTTCAAGTCAAGTGTCCCTCCTGACTTACTAACATGCACTTCTCATTTAATAGATACAAAAGTACTGAAGCTCTTTAAGAAGATGACACCTTCTGCTATTGATTATGAGATTAGATCACTTTCTACAACCGACAACGCTGGTATGGATATTCATATGATGGTAGATTTCCTTTGTTATCAACTTAGAAGCAACGATGACTTTGATATGATTCAATCTTTGGTCACACTAATGATGCGTGTACATGGAGATCAATTGTACAGTGAGAGTTTCAAGGACGATCTTGAGCAACTGAAGCAGGCACAAACAATAGGTTGGACAAGACTACAAAAGATGTTTCATGCCAATATTTGTATGTTAAGATACTTTACAAATACCTTACAATAAATCGATCCTAAATTATTATTATATATATATGTATAAGCTATTACTTTACTTTGATTCCTTATCTTTATTTGGTGTTGATTCGATTGTCTTTATCATCTCATCAAAGTCTTGGTTCTGTAAAACGTATTTCTTATTACAATAATTACAATTGAGTGTATCATGCTTGTTATCTTTCAAGTACTTTATCTCATACAATCCCAATGTAACCAATCTACTCTTAAATGATTTCAAACTGCATCTGTAATTGTGTGTGAGGTTATGGTTAGTTCGATTGTTGTTCTTGAGTGATGTATGATGTTAATGGTGGCTAGCGAGTTAGTTACCTGCAGAAGAAGTCAACGAATGTACTTCCGATAATCTCAATAGGGTGAGGTGCTATTAGTTTGAGGATGTC
This sequence comes from Heterostelium multicystogenum, assembly GCA_003667245.1. Lineage (NCBI taxonomy): Eukaryota > Evosea > Eumycetozoa > Acytosteliales > Acytosteliaceae > Heterostelium > Heterostelium multicystogenum. The sequence goes on along the minus strand of RCNN01000015.1, from coordinate 21,599 downwards.
TTCGAGAGACTTCTTTTCTTTGTTTAATAGGTTGTCGATTTTGAAGAGTCTGACGTTCTCTTGCACGGCTTTCATCGTGGATTCCGGTGTTGTTGGTAGCGATTGCACAAGTATACCTCCATTGAATGTTACTGTACCGTCTGAGTCGTGTTCGTGTTCGAGTGATATAACTGTTGGAATCTGCTCTGACATGTCAAAGTATCGTTGGAACTCTGTAGTAATACTGTAATCTTCCAGCTCCACAGTGCTCTCAATTGGCTTAGTTTGTCCGTAGAGAATCTTGTTGAATTGGAAAAGTCCAACAGGTGGATTCTCCTTTCTATAGCGGTAGTCTTTCTCCTGCTCTGCAATTGTGTCGTTGTTGACAAGGTAGCCACGCACCTCGCCAACTTGAATTGCCTCTGCATAGAGGTATTGAGGGTTTCGGTTTCCACATCTGATCTGAGCACTGATACGCTCTTCATCACTCAAGAAAGATGCACATAGTGACACACCCGACATCATCTTACTCAGCTGCATGGTCTCCTGGCTATTCAAGCCATGCTTAGTCTTTCCAACATTGGCAGCCTTTGTCAAATTGATGATCGACAATCTAAGTTGATTTGAAAAAGCTGTTACAACTTGGTCTCTTGTTCTCTATATAATCGAATGAACAAACAACAACATGAATATAAGTATCGAGATCGTATTAATATTAGTAGTAGTAGATTAGTAGATCAGCCAATCATACTTTATGCTCTAGTGCCTTCGAGGACAAAGGAGGTGGCGTGGATGTGTTGTTCTCTTCGAGTGCAGCTGAGTAGTTTCTTTTTCTGAAGATTCTGTTCTCTGTGCTTGTCTATGAATGATTGTACACTATCTACTTTACTGCATGAGTAAAGGAAGCCACCATTATTGAGTAATCTACTACCAAAATCCTTTATAGTAAATCGTAACATATTTATGAATATCTGATGGTGATGATGATTGACAGGTGACAAGTGTCAGTATTCAAAATGATGATGATTCTAATCGATCAGACAGGTCTGATTCTTTTAATGATCAATAAAAAATGATGCATCAGTTCACCCACAATTTTCAAGATAATAATTATTGATATCCATCCAATTTAAAGAATCTACATTTCAATCATTCCCACTGGTTGGATCCTGGACCCACATATGTTATGTTATCAAATATTCAAAGTAATAAAGTTATATACACCACATATAATAATATGTATATCATTCAATTTTCACTCAAATATTTTATTGATTGACTTATTTTATAGTCAATGTTCTCAAGAAAGTATTAGATTGTTCAAAACTTGTAGTAAAAATAAATCATTTGGAAATATGAGACTTTTTCTGAAGTATCTTTAGATTTCACAGTATATCATCATCGGATTTGAGCGTCTCTTTCCTACAACAAAAGAGTGCGTTTCTTAAAAAAATATCTTTGGATTTTTTTAGCCAATATCAATTTGGAACCTAATTGTGGATATAATTTTGATTTATCTTTTTTCTATGATGGATGAAAATAGTGATCAAAATATTGATTACTATTGATGTTTATTGATATTCAAAAATGAATTATATCTACAAATATTTATTTATATTTATTGTATTTTTTTTAGCTTTCTTTGCATCTTGTTTGGTAAATTCTTTAAGAAGTAAGAAATTACAATTTAAATCTAATCTAAATGAATTGGTTTAATAGTCAAGAATGTAAAATACACTTACAAACCCAAAGTATATTGATAGACAAATAACTACTGTCGAGATGAAGTAGTCTTTTTGTTAAATACAACAGGATGCTTATTGGATGTGAATCTCTATGCAAGCTCTGGGTGCTCCGATTACTTTCATATCTAAAGTAGAAGTGAATGACTATGTGTTCTATTCGACATTAGTAGACTTTCCATTAGGAGTAACTCCTACAAATTTTACAATGAATTGCTCCAGTAGTACTTCCCAATATAATTATGTGGATAAAGAATTAAATTATCAAGTGTTTAGGTAACTTTTGCTTCAATAGTTTCCTCCAAAAGATAATATATACTAAACAATCATTCCAAGATGTTCCAAATTTTACTATTACAAATATATCACCATTTTCCAGACAATCTCTAATCCAATGGCAATCCTTCAGAGTGTTTTTCAAGTCCCAGAACTTGTATTACCACTTCCATCTTTCACTGTGATGCTGATGCTTTTTATTGTAGCTTACACTATTGTTTCAGAACCGGAACTCAATTCAACTATTTCGTTGGCATCCCTTTCTTGATAAGAATACTTACAATAATTTTACCTTATCAATTCTTTTGGGTGGTGATATAAAATATAGTTCAACCATTAGTGATGTGTTCTTTAAAGGTATATTATTATCATATGGTTTTAGTACATTGTGCTCTAATTTGTAATTTTGAATTATTAGAAACACAACACCTCAAATTCTTAGATCAACATTTCTTGGTTCAGATCCTGTAGTTATATATAAATATCTAGCCAACAATCCAGTCTGGTTCTCTTTTGTAGTTTCAAATCCAGGAGTAATTTTATTCATTCTAATATTTACAAACGTATTAGATTATACCCAGTTAAAGGAAATAATAAAGTTGCAACGTTAGTTGTACCAGAAATTCAGAATTACCCAAGCTCATACAATGTGGCATACAAAGGAATTACCCAAAAATTCTACTATCTCAAGCAATGATATATATATTACATTTGGTAAATATAAACTCACACAATAAATATATAATTTGGAATCTATAATTAATCATGCATCAAATAGATGATTATTTTCTTCCGGCAAATCCACAAACAGCATGTTTTAACTCAGACTTCCTCAGAAGAGGAATTTTAAACAACATTCAGCATTTCACACCCAAATATTTCAATCAAAGGGCAATACATTTTTTGATTGGTAATTTAGTAGTACTACTGGCCCCAAAGTTACACACAAACCAAATAAATCATCCATGGTTATACTACTGGTACTCCCCAAATACAAAATTTTATCTCTATATCCAGGTTTCTAATCTTACAAACTATGCACTTGGAATGTTCTATTATAAATTCGACACTTTTCCATATCAAGTTAAATGTAATATAGTATTTACCATTATTATATTATTATTTACTAATAGATAAATTATAGCTATAGGCAGATTTAGTATTCAGTTCAATTTCTATAATGCCTTTTGGAACCTATTCATTCTCGGTTGAAATAGGTGTACAAGATACAGTCTTTGAATCTATAAAATTCAAATTGGAAGCTGTACTCTCACTGAAAAAGATATATCATCAAATGTCGTAGAACTTTATAAAAAAGTCTGTCCATATGAATTTTAAAGATGGAGTTTGTTCAAGAAATTTGTTTATAGAAGCATACAGCAAATCACATGTCAATGGTTCATATAATGCTGCAAAAATCAAGTATTTTATCACCATTCAAACCTCAATGTATGTATTGTCATCCTTTTAAAGACCTTTTCAACATAATTAATATTATTTCTTGTCTTTAGTCAATCAACAAGTGTCGGATTTCGAATTTGTTAAATTTGAAGTAATTTTTGTTGATGTAACGAATAAGTCCATCAACCAATTTCTTCTATTCAAATTAGATCAAATAATATTGACTTTCGACCAATATTAGAGATATTCGATGAAGATTTCAATGAAACATGAAACAATTTACAGGAGGTTGGAATTCATCATTGAGTTGTTTGTGATTCGTTTGATATCCCTATGAATGTTTTGAAGGAATAGCTCCATATCGATTATTGACACACACCCCTACTACTAATGCCCATTTTCTTTTCCAAGTTTGGAAATCAAATCTCAATTATAGTTTGATTTCCAATAGTGTAAGTTATATTCTATAAATAATATAATACAAACTAATATAATCGTTTTTTAACAGATGCTGATATATTGGGTCCTATGGTTTCTTCTATTTCTTCTGAAAATAGAACATTTGCATCGAGTAGCTTGGTCAGTTGGAATATTACAATTGTAGATGATATAAATGGTTTCAAAGAAGGGCTATGTGATTATTTATTCCCCAAACTAATCCTTCAATACAATTTAACTCCAGTTTGACTAACCTCATTTCAGGAGATAAGTTCAAAGGAGTCTATCTAATGAGGCTCAGGTACCCAGTACATTTCTCATAACGTAATAGATCTCTATTTGGTAGATAATGGAGGCAACATTGCATCGTCCTTAAACGATAGGGATGCAAAGAGATATCAAGGGTTAAAAGAAAGAGTTAGTTTTATGCTGATCCATTTATGTATCAAGGTCAAAATTCAAATAGAGTTATTTTGGTTAATGCTAATCTCCATTACTCTATGAATCCATTTCACCTACTATTTTCAATATACTGCTTTCCCGATCAACTATTGATGTAGGAACTTCTGATTCAGTTATTCTTATATTCACTGCTACTGACACTTCGGGAATATCAACCTTAAGTAATCCAATAGCATACATCAAATCACTCTATGAAGAAATACTTTCATTCCCAGTACTATAACCTCAAACCCTAATATTACTTATGCAGAATACGCTTGTAAAAATTTCCTTACCATATGGATTTGGATCGAACAGACTTATTTTCAATATCCAATATTTTGGTGTTCAAGATATTTTCAAAATATAGTGGAAAAGGAATTCCACTATCAACATTATCGCGCTAAGTAGAAACTCTCACACCAAAGTTAATTTTATATTTAGAGTTGTTAATATTTGTAATTTCTAATTTTGGTTATATTATACAGCACCATATTTAGAAAGATATGAACCAATTTCCCGTGATGGCGAAGATTAACAGTTTATGGTTATCAATTTGGATCTGATAGATCTAATATATCACTATCCTTTGGTTCTGGAAATTTAATTATGGTTAAAACTGTTGATTGGTTTCAATAATTATATAATTGTTGAAATTCCACCATTCTACTCGAATTCATCATATGTTATCTCAGTAATGAGAAATCCTTTGGTATCTAATAACATGACAATCACTCCTATCACAATACCTTCACCTCCAAATCCTGATACCATCCCAACCATCTCTCCAACCAATACCCCTGTTACACCATCACCGAAATCTTGTCCTGGAAATCCCACCTGTTCTGGAAATGGAAATTGCATCCAATCAGAGTGTGTTTGTTACAAGAACTATTATGGTCCAGATTGTTCATCTCAATTGATTCCTGTTCCACCTCCTATCATCAACCCATCAACACCTTCAACAAACACAACAATCAATATCACCAAATGACAACAAACTGATCACTGTCTTGTCGATTGATTCACTTCGAGAAACTCAATGATATTGGTGATCTTGTTGTTGAATACAAATTATCAAATTATTCATGGATATTCGAGAACAAAACAAAACTTGGAAATCTTGATGAAATAGATTTCATTGAATATCGATATTCGACAATGATCAAGAATGCAACAGAATTCAATATCACAATACAATGGTTTGCAAAAGAATACAACTATACATTTGCAAATGAAACATACACAATGAGCAGTCCTCATTGAAATATTCAATTTCAATTTCGAAATACAATTTCCAAACATCACTCAATCAACTTCAAGTTGTAATGTCAGCATCATTGATTGGATCAGATGATGATTGTTCTTTGAAATCAGTTGGAACAACAAAGACATCACAAGGTGATGATCAACTTCAATGGATCAAACTCAAAGTTGGATATGAAGAGTTTGTATGGAAGATTCATTGAGAAAGCAATGATTGATGATCAAACTCAATTGTTGTCAACAAGATCCTTGATGACACATACCAAACAGTGACAAGTACAACATCATCAACTCAATCATTCATTGGAATTGACATTCCACAATACAACAATCATGTTTTGATTGATCCTGATTTCTCAGTCTTGGTTGACAACAAACCAGCATCAGATGATCCTAACTCCCAATGTAGAAGTAGCAAATCAAAATCACTCAACAAATATCAAATTATTGGTATTGTCATTGGATGTGTAGTTGGTATTGCTGCAATCACTGCAACCATTGTTTATGTTAAGATCAAGGACCAAAGAAAAAAATCAGACATGGCCAAAATTAATATGAAGATGCAACAAATTGAAATAAAAAATGCTTTTCCTGTTCGGTGGAGCTACCTTGAACTGGTCACTAGTAACAGATTAAATCAAAGGGCGACATACCATTAAATCACTGAAATAACAAGTGGCGAATTTCATATTAATTATCGAAATTAAAGTAATGTTAATTGATTCTTTATTTATAACAGATAAAATTAATGTATTTTTATGTAGTGGCAACAGTTCCAGCAAGACTAGCTGTTGCAAGTGTGGATATGATTGTAGCACCGGTTGGAGCTGTAGTGGAGGCAAGTTGTAGGAGAAGTGGTGGAGGCAAGAGTACCAGCAAGAGTAGCTGTTGCAACTGTAGATACGATTGTACCACCGGTTGGAGCTGTAGTGGAAGCAGTTGTAGGAGCAGTTGTTGAGGCAGTTGTAGGAGCAGTTGTTGAGGCAGTTGTAGGAGCAGTGGTGGAGGCAGTTGTAGGAGCAGTGGTGGAGGCAGTTGTAGGAGCAGTGGTGGAGGCAGTTGTAGGAGCAGTTGTGGAGGCAGTTGCTGGACTTGTATGCTTGGAGATGTTGTACTGGCGACAGTTCCAGCAAGACTAGCTGTTGCAAGTGTGGATATGATTGTACCACCGTTGGAGCTGTAGTGGAGGCAGTTTAGGAGCAAGTTGTTGAGGCAGTTGTAGAGCAGTGGTGGAGGCAAGAGTACCAGCAAGAGTAGCTGTTGCAACTGTAGATACGATTGTACCACCGGTTGGAGCTGTAGTGGAGGCAGTTGTGGAGCAGTTGTTGAGGCAGTTGTAGGAGCAGTTGTTGAGGCATTGTTGGAGCAGTTGTTGAGGCAGTTGTTGGAGCAGTTGTTGAGGCAGTTGTTGGAGCAGTTGTTGAGGCAGTTGTTGGAGCAGTTGTTGAGGCAAGAGTACCAGCAAGAGTAGCTGTTGCAACTGTGGATACGATTGTAACCACCGGTTGGAGCTGTTGTGGAAAGCAGTTGTAGGAGCTGTAGTGGAGGCAGTTTGCTGGACTTGTAGTGCTTGGCGATGTTGTTACTAGCGACAGTTCCAGCAAGACTAGCTGTTGCAAGTGTGGATATGATTGTACCACCGGTTGGAGCTGTAGTGGAGGCAGTTGTAGGAGCAGTTGTTGAGGCAGTTGTAGGAGGCAGTTGTGGAGGCAGTTGTAGGAGCAGTGGTGGAGGCAAGAGTACCAGCAAGGGTAGCTGTTGCAACTGTGGATACGATTGTAGCACCGGTTGGAGCTGTAGTGGAAGCAGTTGTAGGAGCAGTTGTTGAGGCAGTTGTAGGAGCAGTTGTTGAGGCAGTTGTAGGAGCAGTGGTGGTGGCAAAGGAGTACCAGCAAGAGTAGCTGTTGCAACTGTGGATACAATTGTAGCACCGGTTGGAGCTGTTGTGGAGGCAGTTGTAGGAGCAGTTGTTGATGCAGTTGCTGGACTTGTAGTGCTTGGAGATGTTGTACTAGCGACAGTTCCAGCAAGACTAGCTGTTGCAGTGTGGATATGATTGTACCACCGGTTGGAGCTGTAGTGGAGGCAGTTGTAGGAGCAGTTGTTGAGGCAGTTGTAGGAGCAGTTGTGGAGGCAGTTGTAGGAGCAGTGGTGGAGGCAAGAGTACCAGCAAGAGTAGCTGTTGCAACTGTGGATACGATTGTACCACCGGTTGGAGCTGTAGTGGAAGCAGTTGTAGGAGCAGTTGTTGATGCAGTTTGTAGGAGCAGTTGTTGATGCAGTTGTAGGAGCAGTTGTGGAGGCAAGAGTACCAGCAAGAGTAGCTGTTGCAACTGTGGATACGATTGTACCACCGGTTGGAGCTGTAGTGGAGGCAGTTGTAGGAGCAGTGGTGGTGGCAAGAGTATTAGCAAGAGTAGCAGTGGCAATTGTCGATACGATTGTACCACTGGTTGGAGCTGTAGTGGAGGCAGTTGTAGGAGCAGTTGTTGAGGCAGTTGTAGGAGCAGTGGTGGTAGCAAGAGTATTAGCAAGAGTAGCTGTGGCAATTGTAGATACGATTGTACCACTGGTTGGAGCTGTAGTGGAGGCAGTTGTAGGAGCAGTTGTTGAGGCAGTTGTAGGAGCAGTAGTGGTGGCAATTGATGTGGCAAGAGTTGCTGTGGCAATTGTAGATATGATTGTACCACTGGTTGGAGCTGTAGTGGAGGCAGTTGTGGGAGCAGTTGTTGAGGCAGTTGTAGGAGCAGTTGTTGAGGCAGTTGTAGGAGCAGTTGTGGTGGCAATAGATGTGGCGAGAGTAGCAGTGGCAACTGTAGATACGATTGTAGCACCGGTTGGAGCTGTAGTGGAAGCAGTTGTTGGAGCAGTTGTGGAAGCAGTTGTTGGAGCAGTTGTGGAAGCAGTTGTTGGAGCAGTTGTGGTGGCAATAGATGTGGCGAGAGTAGCAGTGGCAACTGTAGATACGATTGTAGCACCGGTTGGCGCTGTAGTGGAAGCAGTTGTTGGAGCAGTTGTGGTGGCAATAGATGTGGCGAGAGTAGCAGTGGCAACTGTAGATACAATTGTACCACTGGTTGGAGAAGTGGTTGCAGGTCTAGTAGTTGTAGCAGTGGTAGTTGCAGTGGTCGTAGCAGAAATTGTTGATGCAGTACCAACAGTAGATGCAATGGTTGTAGCAGTGGTTGAGGCCGTGGTGGTCATTGATAGTGTTTGCAGTGGTAGTTTGGATTGTTGAAGCAGTGATTGTTGAAATAGGTCCAGTAGTGGATGCTGTTGTAGTTTGTGTGGTGGAAGCAATTGATGATGGGGAAGTTGTTTGATGCAACAGTGGTAGCAGTTGTGGTTTGGGTTATGGTTGATGCTTGGTTTGTTGTTGTTGCAGTTGTTGTTGCAGTTGTTGTTGCAGTTGTTGTTGCAGTTGTTGCGGTGGTGGGAGTTCCACTGGCTGAAGTAGCTGTGGTGGAAGCAACTGTACTTGCAGTTGTTGTTTGTGTCATTGTGGATGCTTGGTTTGTTGTTGTTGCAGTTGTTGTAGCAATTGTTGATGCAGTTGTTGTTGCGATAGTACTACCACCAGTTGGCTGTCCGGTAGTTGTAGCGGTAGTTGTAGCAATGGTGCTAGCGGTTTGATACAATTGTTGATGCGACAGTACTACCACTGGTTGGAGCAGTGGTGGCGGTGGTTGTGGCAATGGTACTGGCAGTCGATGCAATTGTTGATGCGACAGTGCTACCACCAGTTGGCTGTCCGGTAGTAGTAGCAGTAGTAGTAGCAATAGTACTAGCGGTTGATACAATAGTTGATGCGACAGTACTACCACTGGTTGGAGCAGTGGTGGCGGTAGTTGTGGCAATGGTGCTGGCAGTCGATGCAATAGTCGAAGCGACAGTGCTACCACCAGTTGGCTGTCCGGTAGTTGTGGCGGTAGTTGTAGCAATGGTACTGGCAGTCGATGCAATAGTCGAAGCGACAGTACTACCACCTGTTGGCTGTCCGGTAGTTGTGGCGGTAGTTGTAGCAATGGTGCTAGCGGTAGATACAATTGTTGAGGCAAAAGTACTACCACTGGTTGGTCCAGTGGTGGCAGTAGTTGTGGCAATGGTACTGGCTGTGGATGCAATTGTTGATGCAACAGTACTACCGGTAGTTGGACGTCCAGAAGTGGTAGCGGTGGTTGTAGCAATTGTGCTAGCGGTAGAAACAATGGTAGAGGCAAAAGGTACTACCGCCAGTTGGGTGAGAACATGACATTCTCACACATACGCCTCTGGATGAGACTGAGGCACAAATATGATCAGGTGGACAATGTACATTTCTGCAGACATCCAGATTATTGGGTGCACAGAATTGTACTCCATTGTAGACTTGGACGATTTCATTTCCCCGACAAGTTATACCTTTTTAGTTTTAGAAAAAAAAAAATAAAATAAAAGAAGGTTCCAAAAAAAAAAAAAAAAAACAAAAAGCAATTAGTATGTCAAGAAAGAATATGGATTGTATGGATTAATTTAATTTGTTTTCCATGTCAATTGCATTTGGTTTATCTTTTTTATATGTCAATTCAATTCCATTGAGTGAAATTTTGGACTTACCATAAGCAAAGTTGGATAAATAAATTATCAATACTATGAGAATAGGTATTTTCACAATCCCCATTTTCTAGAATTTTTTAAGGTGTTGTAGTTGTTGTTATATTTCAAACTATAATGATTAAAAAATATACAAAGAGATGTATAAATACTGAATATCAAATGGTATTGATCACAATATCAAAAATTCATACCAAAAATAATATTAATTAATTATATATTGTATTATTGTGAATATGTTTTTTCTCTCATTGGAAATTGTTTGATCATTGAAATCATTATTGATGTTGAACCTAACCAAACTTGATTTCATACAATATCAATGTGAAGAGCAGAGTTATCACCACTGATTAAAATGTCTATTGATTAGACACGTGATATAATTCATGAAGTTATTCATTGATCAACATATATTAAACCCATCATAGAGTGTCTTGATGTATGAATAACCTCCTAAATTATGGCACGTGTCTGATCAATAGACATTTAGCTGAATCATTTAGCTAAATGTTAACCAAAAAAAAAAAAGAAACACTCACTACCTGTTGATTGAGAAAACATTTGAGAAACACCATAGAAATGGAGTATTTATATTAGTCAACATTGAAATAAATCAAAGGATTTATAAAAAAGTGAAATCAATATGTTGCCAACATTCCCCAAAAACCCACATATAAATATTGATTGATTGATTTGAAGTGAAACTAGAAAGTGTTATTCATCAACATCCAACATGTATATCGATGATTTACAATGTTTTTGTTTTATATATCATTTAAACTTTGAATATTTCTTCCATATGGATACCGTGAAACTTTCAAAAATAAAACACCCCCAATTTGTAAAGCAGTGATGGTGGTATAGTAAAAACATTAATAAATCATGTTGTTGTTGACACCCTTTCACCTTTTTTGATTGACTGTGTTGTGTGTTGAAAAAAAAATTAATAGAATCAACAGTAAATCCACATGGTTCAACATGTATTAACATTATTGATTTCACCCCTTAAAACTAAATGTCTATTTTGGTGCTTCTCACTTTACTTTTATTACTACTACGATTTATTAGTGTTATTATTATTATTATTTTTATTATTAAATTATATAGGTCATCACTATGTAATCCCATAGTAGCTGATTCTTCATATTGGGTTCCATTGGCACTGTTGTAAGATGAATATTTCTTTCATATTCAAAAAAAATGTCCAATGTAAATAAATGAACATCTCTTTTTGACTATTTCTAAAGATGCATCCAGGTATAACAGTTAAGTAAGTATAGTATACTTTCTGGAAAGTTTTCTTTTTACATGTCAATATATAATAGAAACATTTTAAACTATAATATATTTTTTTTAATTTCAATATTTAGACATTGAGATCTAATTGTTACAACTATGAACTTTATAACTATCCATCTAAATTCTTATACTAACTTTAAGTAAAATTTTAAATTAATTAAAGCCTATATGATCATCTAAATTTGATAACAACCTATATATATTTTTGATCTAGACTATACAATTTAGAGTTTGATTTAAACTACTTTACATCTCATCACAATATAATCATGATTCTATGTTTTAGTCTACACCCAATGCTATTGGGTGTAGTTAGTAAGTGTATCTTCTTTGTTATGCTAATAAAGAGTAATACACAGATGTTTGATCAAATCTGAATCAAGATATAACAATCTTAAGTAAGAATTGATGGTTGCCCATCTTTGTTCATCAAGGATATTTTTTTTTAAAAGAAGGGTTTGTTTCACTCCTAAATCTGATGATCATTTTTGAAGAAAAAAATAAAAAATTAAATAAATTTTGAAGGGATCAAGTTAGCTACTGTAGGAATTCGGATCAAATTTTTGCAACCGGTTTCTGCAGCAAAATAAATAGATATTTAAGATATTTATGATAAGAGGAATGATTAATTGTCATGATTTTTTTGATTTTCAAATCAACATTTTATTATTATCTAACAATTAAAGATTAAATATAACAGATAAATGGCAATCATACCTCGGATATTGTTATTTATTTGGTTGTTTTCTCTTTCAATTTTATTTGTTAATTCACAAAGTAGTAAGTAAACTTAAATATTCTAATTTGGGGAATTACATTTGTTTATAAACAAGAATGCATTCAAAATCCTACAATGAATTGTATCAAAGGGATCAAGTTGTAAACTAATATCTCACTTTACTAGTCATTGATTATAAAATCCTCAGTGAGAATCCAATATATAAAAATAGTGATGGCAATTGTACATTTAGATTTGCTTTTAAAATTAATCCTGGTATCTGTACTCCTTCAATCAGTGTTAAACCTCAAAACGGATATGTTGTAAATCTAGACTCTGCTGCATCTGATACTAGTTTCTACTATCAGTATTATACATTTGGATTCACAGGAAATAAAACAATTGATTTACTTATTATTTGCTCAAATAGTCAGGGCACCTTCCAAGACACAAACAATCTTTTAGTTTGTTTAGGTTTGTTTCATTATAAATAGCTATCATATTTTTTATCCTTATTAACAATTTCTTTCTTTCATCTAAGATCCTCCTGCATTTACAATTAACAGTATATCCAGATTTGTCCCCACTTTCCCTAATGTCTTTACAGTTTTTCAGAGTGTTTTTACTACCCCGGAGTTGAAGTACCCTCTTCCTTCTTTATCTTGTATCACCAAGAGCTTTGAATGTAGGATTAAATCAATTTATTTAAAAAATGAACAGTATTATTCCTATACAATTACTGTAGAGCCTATAAAAATCAGTATAACTACAACAATGACACTCTTACAATTCAAGTAAACAATACCAACATTGTTTTTTCTGCATCAATTGGAAACTATTTCAATTTAAGTAAGATATTATTATTGTTAATATATATTTATTTTCTTGTTACTAATTCATGATAGATGATAACATCCAATTAGTGACTGCTACGACTTACCCTGGTCTTTCTGTACAGTATATGAATTTATATTTGCCCAGTAAAGTTCAATGGTATTTGGTAGATGTCAAGAATCCTGGGCCATTCTATGCAGCCCAATCCAATAGTATTACATATCAAACTCTTTACCCTATCAAAGGAAATCCGTCTGAGGCAACTTTTTTAAATGCCAAGTTAGCAACACTCAGTTTCTATAATAGCTACTATGGAATTATGACAAACCAATCTATTAATTCTATTCTATTTAACTATGACTATAGTAAGAAATTTCGAAGATGTATATTATACAATTATTCTATTAACTTTTAATATTTATTTTCCTAGGAGAAATTCAACTAGTCAATATCCCATTTTTGACTGGGTTCAACTTCAAATATGATAGTAATACAATCTTTCTCTATTATTTCCCTCGAAAATTCCCAAGCCAATTCTCTACCTATATAGATTGGTACCAACCTATTGATGTTATTCTTCCTTCTAAACTCTATAAAAAGTACAATTTCCCTTTTGGTTATTCAAACGGAACTGCTTTAAATTCCTACTATAAATCTTATCATATAATAGCCAATCAATTCTCAATATATGGAACTGGTTTAACTTACGTTGACTTTCAACCTATTCCATTCAACGGAATTCCATGTAAGTACATATCAATATCAGCATTGTCCAAAGTAGTTTAACAATCTCTTTTGTCTATGTCTGAAGATGTTTCAGGTATAACAATTAATGGATTATACATTTTGCCATTTGGAACCTATTCCTACTACATTAGTATAACAATATCAGAATCAGTGTATGGAATCTACAAAATACAAATCGGAAGTTGTAATCTCTATGGAAAAGATTTGACTTCTGGCACCATCAATTATGGAACATATGAAAAAATATGCCAATATGATATGGTTGATGGTAATATTAAAGATTTTGTAATTGAAATCTATACAAAAACTATGAGCCTGTTGACTATACAGACAAATTCTTATATACCAAGTCTAGGTTTATTTATATACCCAAACCTACATAATTGTAAGTTCAACTAGAACACTTTAAATTTTTATAACAGCTTATTAATATTATCAAATATCACAGTCCAAGTACCACTAACACAATTCAGAAGTGTTTCATTCCAAAGTACTACATTGGATGTAACCAACAGATCCTACGTCAACTACTTTTTATTCACAATATCTTCAAATAATGATATTACTTTGAAACCAATTTTGGAGATATTTAACGAAGATTTCGCCGGAAACAAGAAACAATTCACTGGTGCTTGGAATTCTACTTTACAATGCTTTGTAATTCCATTTATAGTTCCAATGAACTCATTCGAAGGGCTGGTACCATATCAATTGCTAACCATACCTCCTATCACTAATGCTGAATTTTTTTCCAAGTTTGGAAATCAATCTCAATTATATTTGATATCTCAGAGTAAGTGTACAGTTTTCATCTTTTAAATTTTGGATACTAAAGTTTATGAAATAGACGCCGATTTAATTGGGCCAATGGTCACAGCATTAGAGACCTATAATGAAGGAGGTACTATTGGTTGGGTTATTACTATTGAAGATGAAATCAATGGATTCAAAGAAGGATATATTAACATTAGCTCTAACTATCATTATGAGCCATATCTTTCCTATGTGATGCTAAAAAATCCCCAAGGTGATAAGTTTAAATCAGTTTTCGAAATTAAAACTTTGATTCCCTATAATGTCCCCGAAAATTATACTCTGTCATTGTATGCAGTAGATTATGGTGGAAACATTGCAACCTCTTATGTCGACAGAGAGATTGATAAGTTCCAAGGAGATAAAAAACCATTTATCTACGCAGATCCTTTCATGTATATTTATGGAACCCCAACCGAGAAGAACTTGACAATAGTTACAAAACCAACAAGTATGTCCTATTTAGACCATCAAATTAAACAATTTCTTACTAATTTTCATTTGATCAGCTGAGACAGAGAGTACCTCCCCAATTTTGGTCAGGTTCAACGTGACGAAAAATAGTTTAGATGTAGGTGCCGGAGTTACCAATGCAACCATCCTTTTCGAGGTATCGGATGATAGTGCTATTGATAAGGTTAATCATCCATCGGTCTATATTACATCTATGTATGAAGATATTGTTAAACTACCTGTCAAGTATCTTTCAGGAAACAAGACTACATCATCTTATTCTTGTGATATTGTCTTACCATATGGATTTGGTTCATCCAATTTCTTGGTATCAATTTATGGTATTGCTGATATCTATAAAAACCTGTTAGGATTCTCATCCGTTGACATAAACATCACAACATTAACGCGTACATTTACACCTAGTATGTATATTTACCAAACCCTTCTGAGTAACTTGTTATTTACCATGTTTTATAGAACCTTATTTAGAGAGATATGATCCTATTTATGAAACTGGTGGAAATTTGACCGTTTATGGATATAGATTCGGTACTAATCTTAATCAAACAACAATAATTCTTAAAAGCTTTAATGGAGAGAATACCATCCCAATACCATCCTCCTCAGTAGTTGTGTTAATGAATCCGGTCATGGTTATCACCATTCCTAAATTTATAGATATAGCATATAATCTTACTATTAAAACATCACTATATACTTCGAACACTTTGGTAATATATCCTACACCAACTCTTACAGTACCAGACATTATAACTCCCACCCAAACTCCTACCACTACTCCAACAGTAACACCTACCAATACTCCAGTAACACCATTACCTAATACTTGTCCCGGACACACCTATATGTGGTGGAAATGGAGATTGTATCAAATCAGAGTGTGTTTTGTTACAAGAACTATTATGGTCCAGATTGTTCATCTCAATTGATTCCTGTTCCACCTCCTATCATCAACCCATCAACACCTTCAACAAACACAACAATCATATCACCAAATGACAACAAACTGATCACTGTCTTGTCGATTGATTCACTTCGAGAACTCAATGATATTGGTGATCTTGTTGTTGAATACAAATTATCAAATTATTCATGGATATTCGAGAACAAAACAAAACTTGGAAATCTTGACGAAATAGATTTCATTGAATATCGATATTCGACAATGATCAAGAATGCAACAGAATTCAATATCACAATCCAATGGTTTGCAAAGGAATACAACTATACATTTGCAAATGAAACATACACAATGAGCAAGTCATCATTGAAATATTCAATTTCAATTTCGAAATACAATTTCCAAACATCACTCAATCAACTTCAAGTTGTAATGTCAGCATCATTGATTGGATCAGATGATGATTGTTCTTTGAAATCAGTTGGAACAACAAAGACATCACAAGGTGATGATCAACTTCAATGGATCAAACTCAAAGTTGGATATGAGAGTTTGTATGGAAGATTCATTGAGAAAGCAATGATTGATGATCAAACTCAAATTGTTGTCAACAAGATCCTTGATGACACATACCAAACAGTGACAAGTACAACATCATCAACTCAATCATTCATTGGAATTGACATTCCACAATACAACAATCATGTTTTGATTGATCCTGATTTCTCAGTCTTGGTTGACAACAAACCAGCATCAGATGATCCTAACTCCCAATGTAGAAGTAGCAAGTCGAAATCACTCAACAAATATCAAATTATTGGTATTGTCATTGGATGTGTAGTTGGTATTGCTGCAATCATTGCAACCATTGTTTATGTTAAGATCAAGGACCAAAGAAAAAAATCAGACATGGCCAAAATTAATATGAAGATGCAACAATTGAAATAATAAATTCCAAACAAGTTTAATAATGCCTGAATTAGATTTAAGATTAGAAACTGACCATTATTATTTAATGAAATTTATGTCAAATTTCCATCAATACTCAGAATAATGTGGTGACGATGCGTATGAAAATTTACATCTTGTTTTTCATTGAAAAATTGAATCAGAGAGATACTTTCTGCTGTTTTTTCTAAATAAGTTTTTAAATTAATTCTCTTTTTTGTTTTTATGATTGCATTTTAGATGAGATTTATAACTGATCAATTTAATTTAGTTTTAGATTAGTTTTGTAATTTTGTTTTTATTTGCATATTTATTTATTTCTTTCTATTTTTAGATTTGTATTTTTAATTATTATTACTTATATTATACACATTATATATATAATAATAATATTATTATTATTAATTCAGAAGAGTAGTAATAATGGTATTATCTAGTTTTGTAACATCAAATTCATCATTCAACTCTTTAGTAAGGGTGTTGGGATTTAGTTTCGCATCTGTGTTGGTTGCATCTTATATTTGGTGGAATAATAGTCAACAACAAAATAAAAGTATTGCTGGCAGTACCAGTGCTGCAAAACCTGCAGCTCCCAAAGAATATTTTAAACTGCCAAAATCCATTAATATCCATGTGCTGGATGACGCAGATGAAGCCGACAAACAACTCTATGAACTATATAATTCAATTCTAGTTGCTCTCGGTCTGCCGCTAGTAGATATTGACGAGGTAATCAAATCAAATACAACAGACGAATCTTCGACATCGTCAAACACAAGCACATCTGCTTCACCTTCGTCTCCAGCTGTTAAAAGACTCGATGAGACAGGTCTCTCGATCGAGGCTACCGATAAGGTTGTCATTGGATTGGACGCAGAATGGGCAAACGAATCTCTGACAGATACCACTCTTGACAAAACGAAAAAAAGGAGTTCCAATGAAATGCCCACGTGTTGCCCTGATCCAAATCTCAACAGCGACAGACGCCTATTTGCTGCAGATGAAGCATATGTCGAGAATACCAAAGTCGCTTATCGCCATCTTAACTGATCCGCGTATCCTCAAGGTCGGTGTCGCTATCAACCAAGATGCAACAACTATTTTCAAAAACTTCAATATCCTCACCAAGGGATGTGTCGATTTGGTTCCACTGGCTCGCTTGACCAACTTTGTTGGAAATGGACTGGCCAGTCTTGCTTACTCAGTCATGGGTGTCAACCTCGACAAGAATCATTTGATCCGTTGTGGAAACTGGGAAGTCGCAAAGATGTCACCAGAGCAAATCCACTATGCAGCTTGTGATGCATGGATATCGCTTGCCATCTACTCCAAGATGCTGCAAGCCTACCGTAAGCAGCGCGCCTTATCTTGTCCAAACGAACCGACTCCAACTTCAATGGACTTTTGTCGTTCATTCATCAATGCTAACTTCAAGTTCGTGATACAAAGGCCGAAGGAGAAAACAAAGGCAACGCAAGCAAATCAGCTGGAAAAAACAATCAAAAGAGCCAATCCAAGTCATCCCTGAACTTTGGTCGTGACGACCGTGTTCTCTACGACAACTGTCCACTCTATGGACCAGATGACACACTGCTGTGCAATGTTAGCAAGAAGAAAGTTCAGTGGTATTTGGATCGTAATCTCGGAGTCATCATCAACGAGAATCCACTCACACTCAAACTCACCTTCACTCCAAAAGGAAATGGCCATGCCGACGACCCCTACTATCTCTCCCACAAGGAGAACATATGTGTTGTCTGTGGAACCACCAAGAAGATATTGAGACACTCTATTGTGCCACACTCCTATAGACAATACCTCCCAATAGAAGTGAAGAGTCATTCCTCACACGACGTTGTCATCCTCTGTTCTGAATGTCATTTCACGATGAACAAGCGATTGCACTTCATGAAGCTAATGATAGCCGACCAATACAATGTTCCATTTGAAAACAACAGCAGTGTTATTGTAGATAAAGATTTATTAAGAGTAAGTTGTTTTGATCATCATCTACATCGTCTACACAACAGTCGTCTAACTCTTTAACTCTAGATGTCTAAGCATGCAATTGTATTGTTTACTCATTTCTTCAAGGAACAATCGAAGCTGAAAGAACTGGTCGAGCAACAGGAGCAAGAGGAAAAAGAAAAAGAAAAAGAGGAGAACGAAGGCAGCAGTGACGATGCTGAGGATGTAAAGAAGAAGAGCAGGTGGTCAATCAAAGTGTAACAGCAACAACGGAGTCAAAAAAGCTGCTGTCAAAGAAAAAAACAAACGTTCCAGCCGAGAAGATTGATCAAATGAAGAGAGAGGTACTTCAGTACCTCGGTAAAGATGAGCTGCTCGAAGAAGATGTCGTTCGTCTAGTACAATCCAACCCAAAAGCACAAGGACGACAGCTATGTAGCACACGAAAAGCAAGTCATGGATAAGGTGCTTGCCGACGGTGACCAAGGCATCAAGAAGTTTATTCGAACTTGGCGTAGAAATTTCGTTGAAACCGTACAACCAAAGTTCTTAAATGAACATTGGTGTATCGATAAATAATCCAAAAACACTATCATCATAATCATTATAAAGTAATAACACGATTGATCTATCTATAGTTTTATGTGTGTTTTTGGTTTTTGGTGGTTTTGGTGGGACTACTTTCTTCGGAGGTCGTTTCCGAATCACAAAACAACATTTAGAACCATATTTATCCAATTTTTTAATTTAAATGGGCTTGTGTGATTAGTTCCCAGTTTTATTTTTATTGTTCAAATCTGGATGAATCAGCAAAGCAAAGTAAAAACATTACTTACTTTTGGTAATTGAGTGAGGCGAAAGTAAGTGTGGTTTTCACAATTGGGTCACATTTTATACATTCATTAATCTGAGACTCTGGGTTGCTTGTTTGTGAATTACTCTACTGGTTTCAAAAATGGGTGACTAATCATGTGATACACACCATGTCTTACTTTGAAGAATTGGTGTCTAACGATACATTATAATGCTCGAAACACAAATTCTATTATATCTATAGATTTACAATTGCTACTATCATTTTAAAGAGATTATGACTCTATTATTAAATAATACTATTAATATTAATATTAATAATATTGATAATGATATCTTATTTAGAATTATAATAAGAAATAAATTTATTGTGTCAAAGGATATTTGGGCTTGATTAGAGTGATATCCGATAGAAACTATTTTGGTAGGAGCTCTTCCTTTGTAATTGTACGATATCATCAATATATACGATGTTACTATGAAATCAATGATAGTGAGTGGATTTGTAGAAATGGATACTTTGGTTTTGCTCATTGATAAGCTAATCAGAGGCGATCGATTGCAGTGGAGTAAGGCTGCACTGGACATCTTGTTCCAACAGAATCATTGGGTGTACTGTACTTTACCAAAAATGGTTTGATATCGTGAGAACCAGGAAGCAGCTCGACCATGTCTACAAGTATTGTACTCTGCCTGCCACTATTGTCGTCCCACACTGTGTCACTTCTTAAGGCTGGTGACCTGGATGTATATAAATACTTTGAAAGCTGGGAAACATGACCTCAATCACACAGCAAGCTCTTCTCACTGGTATAGAGCATGGGAACTCATCAATTTGGTCAGATATCTCTTAGAAAGCAGTTCCAATCAACAGATATTAACACAACCAATGATCACCAGTGTACAACTAAATAACAACATCAAACAATAACAATATTAACGACAACAATAGTCATTATACTTCAGCTTGCTATTGACTCTAAATCAATAGATATGATTAAATATATAGATCATCTTTTGGCTAGTATTAATACAAGTAGCATACCTATGTTAAGCATTTTACCAAGTACTGAGTGTATCGACGTTTAGCTACGATAAGATACTCTTGGAGTCTGGTAGAATACAATTCAAAAAGAAAGATTTTTACTCCTATATAGATCATGCACTACCTTTTAGGAAAGTTAACTTGCGAACCATCTAAGTATTTTTGTTGTACATTGTCGAGTCTCATATTGGTGTAAGACTACCATTCATTTCTTGATGTCGCTAAAAAGATAGAGCACCTTACTATTGATGTCAACTGTAACTGCACAGACGAAGCAGCTCTCAATCAATTGATTCTAATTTGAACTGCTAATGGTTGAGCGAAGTATATATCAATCGACTACAATCAAATATAAAATCAAAGAGCTACTCTCACTAAAGTCAATGGATATTACCAGGTATTTGGGTTGGTTATATTGACGATAGGTTCGTTCACCTTCAACCGTTGCTGTCGAATACTGCTGTGAAGTTCGGTACCTAGAGCAACTGCAGTTATATTGGCTCGTTAAACTACAAACACAATTTGGACTATGCATTGGATTTGAATGGATATGACAAAACTAGTTTATCTCAACCAAAAAACACAGAGACTTACACACCAGGCTGTTTGACAATGCTGCATACCGAGGTGACCTTGAATCAGTTGCCTTTCTATTAGAACATTGCAATCGCCAATTCGCTCGGCAGTCACACAGCTGTGCATCAAGAGGACACCTGCATATACTAGAATATCTACTGAATCACTTTGAATAAGCTCGGCCGCTGACACTCATGATAGCCACAAGCATAAACTGTTCTACTTCCACTACAACAACTGCCAGTCAGTAGAATTCATTGCAGCTAACTTCATCAGGACTCTCGCAGCTCTACACATTCCAAGAGAGCACCATATTTATTGTGT